>PVKA01000802.1:96863-174855 GCA_004027165.1 Ctenomys sociabilis | reverse complement strand
GTAACATAATATTTGTACTTTTAAGTAAAATGTAGTTTTGATTCACACACACATCATATACTAACTGACCAAAGGTAATTAAGGTTTTCATCATCTTAGTTTTATCATTTCTCTGTGATGAATATATTCAAACTACTCTTTACTGTAATATAAAAAGCATTATTGCTAATTTGTAAAAGGATATAAATAACAAATAGGATTCTTTTGAAAGATTTTAAATTATTCTAATTTTTCATTTATTTCTCTGTTGTCTCTACTGAGTCATATTTTCACAGTAATTCATCAGTATATAAGCACTGTCAAAGTCTCATGACAGAATTATTTATAGCATCATTTCTACAAACCATTTTTTTAATACTTGAAGATTTATAGTCAGAATCACAATCTCTATAAGCCCATCCCATGACTCCATGAGGCTTGAGGGAGATAACTAGACACAACTATAACAAAATCTTTAAAATCCATTGAGCTTGAGGGCCACAGAATTCAAGTCATGCTTGAAACTGTGATTGTGGCCAAAGAATGAAGCATGGTGAATGCTGCAAGACAAATGTACCATTCCTGGACAGAAACTAGAATGAGCAGACGTCCCTCAGAAACTGACCATTTCCCAAAACCACCCCAACCATGCAGGAAAACTAGCTGAGCCCCAACTAGCTACAAATAGCTCCAGGGCCCCATGAGCCCTGCCCCAGTAGCCACTAGCACAGGAGCCTTGTGGAGCTTTGGCCCACCACCTGTCTTCACCACTGAGTGCAGGTGAACACTGGGAACTTCCAAAATTTCAAAACAAAGGAAAAAAGACAGTCTCACCTATAGCCTGCCCAACACAAGTCCAGTAGGCATGGACATAGAAGAACTTGGATGGCCTGCAACTGACATTTCTTAAATGATATCAATTGAAGTAAAGGAACAACTTCATCAGGCTATGTTAAAAGAAATCAGATCAGAAATAATCTTTCAGGTCAATAAAGAATTGAAAACAATCTTGAAAGAAATGCTCAACAGATCTAATAAAGACAGTTTAAAAAAGAATAGAGGAGCGTAGAATAAAGATGGAAACATTGAATGAATAATACAGGAAAGAATTAGATTGCATAAACCAGATTCAAACAGATAACCAGGAAATTTGAAAGCTGTCAAAACCACTTTAACAGAACTAAGGTAGAATTTCATACCTTAAAGATAACATTGAAGCTAATGATTGCAAAAAGAAAGATCTCTTAAAAATAACAAGGAACCAGAAAATAAAACTTCAAAAACTGTAAGACAATGCAAAATAAAGCAATGTAAAACTGATAGATTTCAACAAAACAACGAAAGTCCATACAAATCATAGGAAGTATTTTCAAGTGTAGTGGCAGAAAATTTCCCAGGCATGGAAAAAGAATCTGACTCACAGTAAATAAGGAATCTAGAAGTCCAATTATCCATACTCAAGATAAATCTATACCCAGATGCACTAACCAAATATCTGGAAATCTAGCCAAAGAATAGAATATTAAAAGCTGTAAGAAAAAGAAACAGATCACCTATTCTGGAAAGCCCATCAAAATCATAGCACAATTCTCAGCACAAGTCATCAAGTCAAGAAAAAGCTGAAGTAAAGTATTTCATGTCATGAAAGGCAATAACTTCAAAACCAGATAGATGTACCCTACAAAACAATGTGTTAAATTAATGGAGGAGTTAGATAACTTCCATGACAAAGATCAGTGGAAGAAATTCATAACAAACAAACCAACCCCACAAACACTACTGAAAGATAGTTGAGAAAGAGAGAAAAATGACCAAAACATCAAGAAGAACAACAGAAAGGAATCATCAAGCAGAACAAGCACATAAAAAGAGGTTAAACTTAGGGAATGTACACCAGAAAAATAACATGATAAAAATGAGCTAATACCTGTAATCATCAATGTAAATGGCCTCAGTGCACTAATTAAAAGAAGGGAGAGTGGGTCAAGAAACAGAATCCAAATTCTATTGTAGGTGGTTCCCCAGCCTGGTACATGTGTGAGAACTTCCACCTGCAGAATTCTACTCCTGCCAGTGCCCTGGCCCAGTGTGTAAGTGTGGGATCTTCTGTGTGCTTCTGAACATTGCCCATCAGACAGGCCTACTGTGGTATCCTGCTGCAGAACTCCCTGCACAGAGGCAAGACCCACCCAACTAATCCAAGAGCAGAACATCTTGCTAAAGGGGAATAGGTGGTCCACTTCCATGTGCTACAGCAGGAAGTAACAGAACACAGCAGCCAGACTCAAGTCAGACACACCTGGATTAGTTCAAATTTGGTGGATATGGAACGGGTAAGTTGAGAAACTTTGCTAGACCCAGATCTAGGAGAGCATCCTCTCTTTTTCTCTTGATTGAGGGAGGGCAGAGTAGCTAACTGGGGTGAACAGTCTGCCTGGAGAGCTACTGGTACAAAAGGGGAGGTGATCAGACAGAACTCAGCAAACCTAATTTAAATACAAATTCTCAATCTAATATCTGCTTAGTCATAATCATAATGTTTGCTCTTTTGGATACAAAAGTTTGTCAACTACTAAATCATGCTACCCATTATTAGTGTTGCTAATTATGGTTCTGTAATTGCCAAAATGTAACTGTCTTAAACGTATAATCTCTGGTTGGTAACAATATCAGTACATGCTAAGGTAATAACTGCACCAAAGCTCTACAACAAAGGTCAAAAGACATTGCTATATAAAATGAAAAAGAGAAGGAACAAAATTCATTCTCAGGCCCTGAACACACCCAGAACAAATGCAGGAGATACTAGCATAGAAGAAAATGGAAATCACACATCTGAAATCACTGGATTAATAGTGTCTGAAGTATGGAAAGAACTGCAGAAAAGTATACAAGAAATAAGATCAGAAGCAATTTCTGAAGTAAAAATAGAAATGATAACTATAATGAAAGAATTAGTAAGCGCTGTTAAAAAAGACACTGATATAAAAATAGAGAAGAGAAAACTGATGGAATCCTTGAATGAGCAATATAGGAAAGAAATAGAATGCATGAAATAGATTCAGAAAGATATACACCCAACAGCTGAATACACATTTTTTCATCTGCTATTGTGATATGTTCTAAAATAGACCACATGCTAGTCCATAGACCATACTTAAGTATATGCAAGAAAAAAGAAATGATCCCATGTATATTATCTGGTTATAGTGCAATGAAACTTAACTGAAAAGAAATGACAAAAAGAAACCACAAAATCCCATAAATACATGGAAATTTAAACAACACTCACCTCAGTAAAAATGGATCACAAACAAAATTAAAGAAATTTTTTAAAAATCTAAATTAAATAAAAATTTAAGCACAACTTATTGGAATTTATGGGATGCAAAGAAAGGATTTCTTAGAGGGAAATTTATAGCTGTGAATTCACACATTAGAAAAAAAGAACAGGAATAAGGCTGTTCTTAAGTAGCTGTTCTTAGCCTATTTTTCTGAAGTAAAAACAGAAATGATAACTATAATGAAAGAATTAGTAAGCGCTGTTAAAAAAGACACTGATATAAAAATAGAGAAGAGAAAACTGATGGAATCCTTGAAGTTGAGTTGCCTAAGGCTGCAACTCAAACATAATAAAGAAGAAGAGCAAACCAAACTGAAAGTCCAAACACTTAAGGAAATTATAGAGAATAGAGCAAAAATTAATAGACTTGGATAAAGAAAACAATATAAAGAATTAAAAAATCAAAAATCTGACTTTTTATAGATAAAAATAAAATTCGTAAACTCCTAGCTAGCCTCACCAAAAAGAGGAAAAATAAAACCCTCAAATTCAAGCAATAGTGAATAAAAAGGATGAAATTATCACACACCCTATGGAAATTCAGAAGATCAACAATAGATATTTTGAGAATATTTACTCTCATAGAATCAAACACACAGAAAATTGACAGATTAGTAGAAAAGTACAAATTATCAAAATTGAAGCAAGAAGATATAAAACTCTCAATAACCTAATAATAGTCAATGAAATTCAAAATATAACAAAAACCTAGAGAAAAAGAAACCTCTATGTTCTGTTGGATGCACAGCTGAATTCTACAAGAAATTTATTCATCCATCCATTCATTCATTCACTCATTCACTCATTTATTTATTTATTTATTTATTTATTTATTTATTTATTTATTTTTATTTATTGGCAAAACTGGGGATTGAACACAGGTCCATGCACTTGCCAGGGAAATACTTATTCTACTGAGCCATCTCCCCGGCCCTTCTCCAAGATGGTTAGAGAAGATAGATATAATCCCAATACTTCTGAAACTCTTCAGTGAAATTGAAAAAGAGACAATTCTCCCAAAATCATTCCTGGTGGCAAGTATTATACTGATACCAAAACCAAATACAGATGAAATTAGGAAAGAGAACTACAGGCCAAACTCCCTTACAGAAACAGAGACAAAATCCTTAATAAAATCCTAGCAAATAGTACACAGAAAGTTATTAAGGAGATTGTACACCATGACCAGGTAAGATTCATCCCAGCAATGCAAGGATGATTCATCATACACAAATGTATAAATATAATACACTATATCAATAGAACCAAATCCAAAAACCACATGATCATGTAATTGATGTAGAAAAGGATTGTGACAATGTCTAACACTCATTTATAAGCTGGGCGTGGTGACGCAGGCCTGTAATCCCAGCACTCGGGAGGCTGAGGCAGGAGGATCGTTGTGAGTTCGAGACCAGCCTGAGCTACGAAGTGAGCTCAAGGCCAGCCTGAACTTCATAGTGAGACCCTGTCTCAAAAAGACAAACAATAAAATAAAATAAAATAAAATAAAATAACACTCATTTATGTTTAAAGTCCAGAAAATTGGAATAGATGGCCTCTACCTCAATCTGAAAAAATCCATTTATGACAATCTAACTGCTAACAAGATTCTAAATGGGGAAAAACTGAAATGTTTTACTCTTATATTGGGTACAACAGAAGGATAACCTCTCCCGCCACTCCTATTCAATATAGTTCTGGAATCTTTAGCTCAAGCCATTAGACAAGAGACAGAAATAAAAGGTATGAGAATAAATAAACAAGTTAAACTATAATTATTAGCAGATGACTTATTACTCTAATTGGAAGACCCAAAAATCTCCACCAAGAAGCTACCAGAATTAATACATGAATTTATAAGCATAGCAGAATGCAAAGTCAATACCCAAAAGTCAGTAGTTTTCCTCTACACCAATAAAAAACACACTGAGAGAGAAATTAGAGAAACATTACCTTTTACAATAGCATTGCTGAAAATGCAATACTTAGTAATTAATCTAACTAAAGAAGTAAACGATCTATTCAATGAGAATTACAATACTCTGAAAAAAGAAATTGTTGAGGATTGATGAAAATGGAAAGATATTCCACACTCCTGGGTAGTACTAACCAGCATTGTGAAGGTAGCCATACTCCCAAAATTGTTACACAGGTTTAATGCAATCCCTCTTTATATACCACCAACATACCTCACAGACATGACTTGCATGATGGTGTGCACCTGTAATCCCAGTTTTTGCAAGGCTGTAAACAGGTGGATCAGTATGAGTCCAATCTAGTAGTGAGAACCTGGCACACTATAGACACTTCCCTAAAATAAAAAAAAAAAAAAATAAAAAATTAAAAAAAAACCTTCACAGACATACAGAAATCATTCTCAAACTTCATATGAAGCCAGAAAAAAAAAAAACTAGAATAGCAAAGGCAATCCTGGGCTGTCGTGCGCAACCTCGCCGGCAAGGAAGACGCGACAACCAGCTCTTCTTTCCGCGGTTTTTTTCAGGACCCCTATTCAATCTTCTTCTGCTTGCCTGCTCCGCTCCTCTGCTGCTCCTCTGCTGCTACTGCTCTGCTGCTCCTTTCCCGGGCAAGCCCGCCCCAAGCTATATACCACAAGGCGTCCAACCCTGGAGTGACACATGGGCACAGCCGATAGGTCCAGGTACACGGAAACAACGCCCTAGTCTTAGCCTTAGCCAAATGAGAAGTCGTTTGCTATGGAGAGCACTCACCCCCAGATGGGGGTGGAAGGCGGAAGCCAGCGCTGTCTTTAGGGTGTGGCTGTGTCTTTAAGGTGTGGCTGTGTCTTTAAGGTGTGGCTGTGCACAGCTCTCTACACTGGGCAACAAAGGCAAGGCAGGAGACATTATAAAACCTGACTTGAAATTATAGTACAAAGCCACTGTGATATAAGCAGTATGGTATTGGCAAAAAGATAGACTTGAGGATCTATAAAATAGATTAGAAGATGCAGATTAAACTACAAACACACTCAGCCACCTTATCTTCAACAAAGGAGCCAAACATGCTTACTGGAAGGAAGATAGCATCTTTAGTAAATGGTGCTATAAATGCTGACTCTCTACATTCCAGAAATTAACACTTAACTCAGGTCTATCACCATGCACTAAACTAAAGTCGACATGGATTAAGGATCTAAACATGAAAATAGAACACTAAATCTCCTAGAAGAGAAAGTAGGTGGACATCTTGAATCCATAGGGGTAGAGGCAAACATTTCATGAATAAAAATCAGACTGCACAGGAAATATATGAAATAATTCACAACTTGAACCTCCTTTTATTGAGAAGTTTTCACCCATCAACAGAAATTACTAACAGAGTGAAAAGACAGACCACAAATTTGGAACAAATCTTAATCACTCAGAGAAATTTTTTCTTCTTTCTAGAATGTATTTATTTATATTTATTTATTTGTATTTTAGAGAGGGTTCTACAGGGTATTCAGAGTCTTGTTAATAGATTGGATTCCTACTCATCCACCTGTTTCACAGTTGCCCAGAGCTGGGATTGCAGGTGCGCAACACCACGCCCAGTCTCAGTTGCTGTCTCAGCGCACCCTGGGGGGAGAGCTGGCATGGCAAGCCCCGGGATCGAACTGCTGGCCCCTGTGCCTGTTAGCAAGTGCTCTAGTCCACTGAGCTATTTTTCTGGCCCTTCTATCTAGTATTTATAAAGCACTAAAAAATATTAGAGCCCCCAAATTTAAAGAATAGACTTGACATGAATACACACTTCTCAAAGGAAGAAGTAAATACAAGAAAAAAATGCTACACATCATTAGCCATTTGTGAAGTCAAATTAAAACAACACATAGATACAATCCCATCCCAAAAGAATATGTATCATAAAGAAATCAACCAACAACAAATGCTGGAGAGGCTTTTGGAAAAGAAACTTTTCTTCACTGCTGGTGGAAATGTATTTGTTTTGTTTTGATTTTGTAGAACTGGAGAATGACCCTTGCACTTTCCAGGGAAGTGCTTATTCTACTGAGCCACCTCCCTGGCCAGCCATCTTCCCAGCCCAGCTGGTGATAATGTAGACTAGCGTAACCATTATAATAATCAGTGTGGAGACTTCTCAAAGAACTAGAACTGGAAATCCCACTCATTCCAGCTGTCCACCTTCTGGGAATTTTCCCAAAAGAACTAAAATAATCACATTGTTGTGATATATGTGAACCCATGTTTATAGTAGCACAATTTGTTATAACCAAATCTTGGAAACAACCAAAATTCCCATCACCTGAGGAATGGATGAAAAAGATGTAGTGTTTTTATACAATGGAGTATTACTCATATATAAAGAAAAAAAATCTTCAAGCTTTCATAGGAAATTGGATGGAACTTGATGCTAAATTCATAAGTGAAATAAAACAGACCTTCAATTTAAAATCAGGAACAAGACAAGGACACTCACTGGCACTTCCTATTTAATACTGTTCTGGAAATGTTAGTTAAAGCAATTAGATAAGAGAGAGAGGGAGAAGAAGATAGAGAGGTAGAGGGGAAGGCAAAGGAGAGAGAAGGAGAGACACAGAGAGAGAGAGAGACAGAGACAGAGAGAGAGAGAGAATAATATAATGATTGGAAAGGAAAAGTGAAATTATCATGATGCACAAATGACATAATACTCTACATAGAAGATCCCTAAAACACCACCAAGGGACTCCTAAAATTGAATACAAAATTTAGTAGCATATCATGGTACAAAATCAACATGTAATAATCACTACCATTTATCTACCCAAACAACGTACTCACTGAAAAAAACATTAGACAAATCTCATCTTTCACAATAATGTCAAAAATATTAACTACTTACGAATCTTCTAACAAAAAGTAAAACATTCCTAGTGAAAATCATAGATGATACTGGATGTGGTGGTGCATCCCTGAAACCCCTGCTCTTAGGATGCTATAAACAGGTGTATCACTATGAGTCTGATCTAATAAACCCTTCCCTAAAAATACAAAAAAGAAAGAAAGAGAAAAGAAAAGTATAGTATTCTGACAAAAAGTGATTCAAGATGATTTCACAAAATGAAAATATATCTCTTGCTCATGTATGTTAAGAATTAACATTGTGTAGATGGTTATGCTTCCAAAATTGTCATATAGATTCATTAGATTACCAATTAATGCATCATTAGTATGACTCTCAAATATAGAGAAATCATTTCTAAAATTCATCAGGAAGCAGAAGAGACCTAGAATAACAAAAGCAAACCATGGTTAAAAAAAAAAAAAAAAAAAGGTACTAGGTATTACATTTCCTGACTTGAAATTATACTGCAAAACTACTGTGGTAAAATCATCATGGTACTGGCAAAAAAAACAGACCTGAGGATCAGTGGTACAGATTAGAAGATGCAGACAAAAGTACAGAAACACTCAGTCACCTTATATTGGACAGAAGACCAAACAAGTTCACTAGAATAAGGAGAGCTACTTTAACACATGGTGATGGAAAACAGGTTTCCGCATAATGAAGGCTAAAATTATATGTATGTGTATCACCACCCACAAAATTACAGTGAAAATGAATTAAATATTTGAATATTAAAACAGAAAAACTACAATTTCCAGAAGATATGTTGCATAGAAACCTTGTAAAAATAGGTGTAGATAGAGTTCATGAACATAATAAAACCAACTTGCATGGGAAACAGTTTATCAATCAAAGATATTAATCAAACAGATGTTAATCAAATAATTAATATCTGAGATCTCATCATTTTGAACGGTTTCTGCAGAGTCAGTGAGATGGTTCAGCATAATAAGTGTTTCCCTGGCAAGCACAAGGGCCTAAGTTCAATCCCTGGTTCTGCCAAAAAAAAAAAAAAAAAAGAAAGAAAGAAAAGTTTCTGCATGAAAAAGAAATCACCAAGAATTGGCCAAATTTCTCCGCATATTAAAGTGCCTGCAAGCAGATGCAGGGCTCAGGGTGTCGATCCCCTGGCCTGCCATGCCGGCCCCACCCCCAGGGGGTGCTGAGAGGGCAACCAAGACTGGAAGCATTCTTTTTGAAGGCTGTGAACAGGTGGGTCACTACGAGTCTGATCTAGTAGTGAGACCCTGAACACCCTGCAGACCCTTACCTAAAAACACACACACAAAAGAAAAAAAAACAAAGAAAAAAAAAAAGATGACCAGAGGAAAAAGATAGTCCACAATTTCTGAAAAGATTTTAACCAACTATCCCTCAGAAGAAAGATTTCTATTTGGAACACATAAAAATTTTAACAAAATCAAGTTTCCAAAATTTAAAGACCCAGTCAAAAAAGTTACATCCGAGATGATTACACACTTCTTTTTTTATTTATTTTATTTTATTTTATTTTATGAGAGACAAATATCAGGGAGACAATTTCAAACCTGGTTAATAGGATAATTTAAATAATTAATACTTTTTACACTGTTATCTTCCTAGTGGTCATCCACAGTACAAGAAGCAGGCAGGATATCCTGTCCGAACATTGTTAGTACAAATCTTTCTTCTCATAGATTTAAGCAAAAATAGCTGTATATCTATCCTAATTTTTCTATATATACAAATACAGAATACTCTTTTCTTTCTATCTACTTTTTTTGTTCAGTCCTGTCAGAGGTCAGTAGTCTATTGGAATTCACTTATCATAGGTGCTTGAATTCAGCAAAAAACTCCAACACAGTCTAGCAGCCCACAATAGTACTGGGTTATCCACAGAAGTTGTTGACTAGAGCCTTTTATACCTCAGCATATTAAAATGGCTTTACTTTATGTACCTTGTTTTTATACTTTTCTGCTGGATAGTTAAGATAAGATAAAGCAAGACCTATATAACAAGAAATGTACCTTTTGTATCTGATAAGGTCAGTGAAGTCCCCTCAGAATTTATTCTGTAACTGTGTATTACTCTTTGTAGATTCTTTGTCAGTGTCAGCCATGTGGATGAGTCACGGCCATTGCTTGACCGATATGCTCTCTGTAAAAGTCTAAGAGAAAGTTTTCTGTCCATGTAACTCCTTAGGCACACTATAAGTCATTGATCATATTGCTCTGTGGCTCTGTAATCTCCTTGATCAGAAAATTCGGGGCACAAATGAGTTACATGATGTTACAGTACAGGTTTTCCTATGCCCTGAGTCTTCACTTACCTTGAAAGGCTAGGGCCATAATGTTGGCTGACCTTGAAGCCCTTCCTTTTCTCCAATTTGTGATCTGCGAACTTAGGTTGTAAATCTCTGTAAGAGAAGCTGCTTATTACCCTGCAACATGTGCTGCTCAGTTTACCCAATCTACCTGTTTAAATATCAAGCATCATAGGCATAATGTTGAACAGACATTTTTCCATCAATATTGATGTGCTGAACTTTGCGTCCTTGCAGAATATGAGGGAAAATTTAAAAACAGGAATATAAACATGTTTTTACACAGAAATTTAGAAATCTAACCAGATACAGCATTGTAGCAGGACAGTCCTATAACGTTTTTTTTTTTTTTTTTTTTTTTTTTGGGTTTTTTTTTTTTTTTTTTTTACCTTAAAAAAAAAAAAAAAAAAAAAAAAAAAAAAAAAAAAAAAAACTTTTACTTGTGAGACAATATGGTAATAATTGACATGTCATGACAGGAAGTATGGATTTAGCAGGTCAGAATGCCAGGCTGTATATAGATAGGTTGAGAATTCTACCGTTTAACTGTTACTTTCAAAAACCTTCTGATGTTTCTCAGGATCATTGCATGGCCATCTAGTGTACACAAATGTATGGTTTTGCCCCTGTCCTGTTTCCCAGCTTTTCTCCTTACCCTCTCCTCATTGCCCAATGCTCAACTTCTTGCTTTCCTTTTCATTGTGTTATACTTTTCTATTTGTAATTCTTCTTTTGAGTATTTAACTGGTAAGATTATATGATATTTACATAAGTAGGTCTCATTTATTTCACTTATAACTTCAAGTGGAATCCACTTAAATATGAAGGCTTCAAGTTTATCATTCTTAATAGCTGACTAATACTCCATTATGTAGAAATATCACATCTTTTTCAACCATTCCTCATGTGATAGGCCACTTGGTTGTTTCCAAGATTTGGCTATCACAAATTATGCTGCTATAAACATAGGTACACATATAACACTATGATATGGTGTTTTTAGGTCTTCTGGGAAAATTCCCAGTAGGGGGATAGCTGGCTTGAGTGGCGTTTCCAGTCCTAATTTTTTAATGAGTCTCCACACTGATCTGTACAATGGTTGTACCAGTCTACATTTTCACCAGCAGTAGAGAAGAAGTGTTCCCTTTTCCCCACAGCCTCTCCAACATTTGTTATTGGTTGATTTCTTTATGATAGCCATTCTTTCTGGGTGAGATAGTATCTCAGCATTTTAATTTGCATTTTATGATTGGCGAGTGATGTGAAGCATGTTTTCATATATTTATTCACTTCTTTAGTTTCGTCCTCTGAGAAGTGTGTATTCATCTTGGATGCATGTTTCTCAATTGGATCTTTAAATTTAAGGGCCCTAATGAATTTTAGTTCTTTATAAATTTTGGAAAGCAGACGTTTGTATGAGTGCTTATTAGTTATGATTTTGTCAAAATTTGTGGGTTGTCTTTTCATTTTGTTGGTAATTTCTTTGATGTGCAAAAGCTTTTCAATGAGAGTTGGTCCCAGTTTTTAATTGTTTCAAGTGAAAATACATGTTTGTTCATGAACTCTTAGTCTACCACTATGTCTGAAACAGTTTCTCCTACTGTCTCTTTCAGGAGATATAGTGTTTCTATTTTGATGCTCATTTCTTTAATGCATTTTGATGTTAGCTTATTGCATGGTGATAGACCTGGGTAAAGTTTTAGTTTTAGGCATATAGAGAAACAGTTTTTCCAGCACCATTTGTTAAAGAGGCTATCTTTCTTCCAATAAGCATGTTTGTCCCCATTGTTGAAGATCATGTGTTCGTAGAGGCATCTGCATCTTAATAATCTACTCCATTGATACTCAGGTCTATTTTGTTGCCAATATCATATTCATTTTGTCACAGTAGCTTTGTAGTAGAATTTAAAGTCAGGGATTGTAATGCCTCCTGTCTTGTCTTGGTTGGCCAGGATTGCCTTTGCTATTCTAGGTATCTTATGGTTCCAAATAAATTTTAGAAATGATTTCCCCAGGTTTGGGAGGGAAACAGCCACTGTTGGTGGCAGTTTGATAGGGATTGCTTTAAATCTGTATAATTTTGGGAGTATGGCCATCTTCATGATGTTGGTCCTTCTTATCCAGGAGCAGGGAATATCTTTCCATTTTCTGAAACCTTCTACAATCTCTTAGAGTACTGTAAATTTCCATGAAAAGATCTTTGACTTCCTTGGTTAAGTGAATTGCAAGATATTTCATGTTCTACGGTGCTGTTGTAAAAGGCATTCTTTCTCTAATTTGCCTCTCAGTGTGTTTGTTATCTGTGTAGAGAAATGATATTGACTTTTGAGTATTGAATTTATATCTTCTGTAGCAATTCTAGTAGCATCTTATAGAGTTTTTTGGGTCTTCCAAGCAAAGTATCATGTCATCTGCAAATAGTGGTAATTTAACTTCTTCTTTACATCTTATTTTTTTTATTTTTCTCTCTTGTCTAATGGCTGTAGCTAATGATTCCAGAACTATATTGAATATTAGGGGTGATAGAGGGCATCTTTGTCTTGTACCACATCTCGGAGTAAAAGATTTGAGCTTTTCCCCATTTAGATCTATATTAGTCATTGGGTTGTCATAGATGGCTTTTATCAAATTTAAGTAGAGGCCATATATTCCAATTTTCCATGGGACTTTGAACATGAATGAGTATTGGACTTTGTCAAAATCCATTTCTGCATCCATTGAGATAATCATGTGGTTTTTAGATGTCACTCTATTAATATAGTGTATTACATATATAGATAGCCAAATATTGAACTATCCTTGCATCCCTGGGATGAAGGATGCATCCCTAACTGGTCATAGTGTATGATCTTCGTGATGATTTACTGTATTCAATTTGCTAGGGTTTTATTGAGGACTTTTGCATCTATGTTCATGAAGGAGATTGGCCTGTAATTCTCTTTTTCACTTGTGTCTCTCTCTGGTTTTGGCATCAGTATAATACTTGCCTCCAGGAATGATTTTGGGAGTACTGCTTCCTTTTCAATTACATTGAAGGTTTTGAGGAGTGTAGGGATTTTATGTTCTATAATGTCTTGTAGAATTCAGCTGTGAATCGACCAGGACCTGGACTTTTCTTTGTCGGCAGGATTCTTATTGTATTTCACATTTCATTGGCTGTTATTGGGTTATTGAAAGTTGTTCTCTCTTCTTGACTCAGTTTTGGTAATTTGTACCTTTCTAGGAATCTTTCCATTTCTTCTGTGTCTTCTATTCTGTGAGTGTAAAGACTCTCAAAGAAGCTATTGACAATCTTCTGGATTTCCAATGTGTCTGTGGTGATTTCACCCTTTTCATTCCTTATTCCTTATATTTGAGTTTTTTCTTTCTTCTTTGAGGAGGGTAGCTAGGGGCTTATCAAGTTTATTTAGTCTTTCAAAGAACTAGTTTTTTTTGATTTCTTGATTCTTTGAACTGTTTTATTCATCTCACATTAAATAATTTCTGCTCTGATCTTTATGATTTCTTCTTGACTTTAGGCTTTGGGTTTGTTTTGCTCTTTCTTTCCTAAGTGTTGGAGGTATAGCATTACGGTTTTTATTTGTTCCCATTATGTTTTCCTAATGTGTGAGTACATACCTATGATTTTCCCTCTGAGAACTTCTTTCATCACATACCATAAATTCCGGTAAGTTGAGCTTGAATTTTCATTGAATTGTAGATATTGTTGAATTTCTTGTTTAATTTCATCTGTGATCCATTGATTGCTGAGTAGAGTGTTGTTTAATTTCCGTGTATTTAGTAGGTTTTTCTGATTTCTTTTGTTGTTTAATTCCAGTTTCATTGCACTGTGGTCAAATAATATGTATGGGATAATTTCTGTTTCCTTGCATATACTTCAGCATGACCTACAGAACAGTATGCACTCCATTTTAGAAAATGACCCATATGCACCTGAAGAAAATGTGTTTCAGCTGTGGTTGGGTGGAACACTCTGTATATGTCCACCAGGTCCATTTGTTTCAAGCTCTGGTTCATTTCTGCTATTTCTTTGCTAATTTTTTTGTCTGGTTCACCTATCTTTTTGAGATAAGGGCGTGTTAAGGTCTCCTGTTACAATTGTATTCTTGGATGTTACATTTTTCATGTCCGTTTTGACTTGTTCTATATAATTGGGTGCTCCTGTTTTTGGTTCATAGATATTTACAAGTGTTACCACTTCCTCTTGAATTTTTCCCCTAACCTATATATAGTGGCCTTCTTTATTTCATTTAATCTTTCTTGGTTTAAAGTTGAGACTGTCTGAGAACAGAATTGCTACTTCTGCTTTTTTCTGCGGTGCTGGGGCATGTTGTATTGTTTTCAATCCTTTGAGTTTCAGCCTATAAATGTCTTTTTGAGTTAAGTGTGTTTCTTGTATACAGCATATTGTTGGGTTTTGTTTTCTAATCCACTGTGCCAGTCTATTTCTCTTAATTAGTGAATTGAGTCCATTTATATTGATGATTATAGTTGAAATGTGTTGACTTGTGATTGTCATGTTATTTACCTGTTGTTGTTTATTCCTTTTCGTCCTGTGTTTAATTGTTTGTCCTATTTATGGATTCTTTCTATTCTCATTCATCGAGTCTGGTCCCTGTCTAGAACATCTTTGAGTAACCTGTGTAGGGTTGGCTTTGTCATCATGAAATTCCTAGTTGTTCTTTGTCATGGAAGTATTTCACTTCTCCATCAAACTTGAAAGAGTTTTGCAGGGGATAGTAGCCTGGGCTGGAGTTTGTTTTCATAGAGGACCTGAAATACTCTCCTCCATGCTCTCCTTGCCTTCATGGTTAGTGAAAAGAAGTCGGCTGTAATTCTGATAGGTTTTTCTTTGTATGTGATCTGCTTCTTTTCTCCATCAGCTTTCAGTATATTATTCTTGTGCTGGATATCTGGGATTTTGACTATTATATGTCTCAGTGTGTTTTTAATTGGGTTGAAGTTATTTGGCATTCTGTATTCTTCAGTTACCTGAATGTCAGATTGTTTCCACATATTTAGGAAGATTTGTAGATGTTGCAGATATTTTTTTTGCCCATAATCTTTTTCTATCATTCGTACTGACTCCATTTTTCTCGCATTGTTCATCTTTACATGTCTTGTAGGTGATTGATTCTTTTTTCCTGCATCCTAGTACTTTCTAAGAAATCCTTTCTTACCTTTTCATTCAGTGTACCAGTGTCTTCACTGGTACACTGAGTAAAACTCTCTCTTCCCGTTCACTCCAACGGTTTTGTAGACTTGCGATTGAGATTTTGAATTCCTCAATATCTCACTGACTCTGCTTCATGCTATCTGTTTTTTTCCTGTATTGCGCATTTAAGGATTCCATCATATTTTTAATTTCCTCTATTTTTTTTGTCAATGTCTTCTTTAGAGGTAGTTATTAATTCTTCTACTGCAGAGGTTTTTCTTTTTTTGGTTTGGGTTTCCTCCATATGTGTCCGTATTCGATTCTTTACTTCAGATGCTATGAATTCAGTATTTTCTTTTTTTAATTCACAAATTATTTCTGCTCTGAGTTCTTCTATACATTTGTGCTGTTGCTTATTTGCTTGTGACACTGTTAATTCATACATTTCAGCTGAGTTAGTGTCCTCTGCACTTGTTCTGGGTGGGCATTAGGTTTCCCCCCTATGTTTCTGTGTTAGATTCTTTATTTTAGATACTATGAATTCATAGATTGTTTTTTAAATTCAGGACTTATTTCTGCTCTGAGTTCTTCTGTATCAGAAGAACTGTTGTTTCTTTATGTCCGATGCTGTGAATTCATGCATTTCAGCTGAGCTAGTATCCTCTGCACTTGTCATGCGTCGGCTCAAGGCCTGAGATTGAATTTTGTTCCTTGTCTTTGTCATTTAGTATAGCACTATCCTCTGACCTTTGGTGTAGAGCTTTGGTGCAGTTATAACTTTAGCACCTACTGATATTCAGGTACAGATCTATTAAGTTTGAGTTTAGCCCGTTATACCTTTCTGCTGCAGCCCTTAGAAATGATCCTATTGTGCCTCTATGGCACAACAGTGAACCTGTGGTGCTTCTCTGTTGTTTCCCTGGCCCAGGGAGCACAGGGAAGACAGAAGCTCTCCCACACAATTGCTGGGTCAGTCTCAGCTGGATTGGGGATCCTGAAAGAGTCTCAAAAATTCTCACTCGTTTGGCCGGCTTTTGGGGGTAGGGGCTCCAGTGGGTTGCAGTGGTCCCGGGGGTGCAGTAGAGCATCTTCCTTTTGTGTTTGCCTTAGTTTTGGTCTGGAGGGTCCCACTGGCAGCACAAGGAAGCCCGAAGCTCTCCCACATACTTGCCAGGCCAGGATGGGCTGAATTGGGGGTCCTGAAAGGGTCTCAGAAGTTAGATTACACACTCTTGAAATGAAAAAATACAAATGGAAAATAAGTATGTGGAAAAAATGTTCAACATCATTGGTCCTTCTAGAGATGCCAATTAAAACAACACTGAGATTTCTTTCATCAAGAAGTTATTCAGTAACAAATGTTGGAAGGGTTGTGGGAAAAAAAGGAACCCTTCCCCACTGTTGGTGGGAGTGCAGACTGGTGAAAACACTAAGGAAATTCATATGGTGATTTCTCTAAAAACTAGCATTAGAGATCCCACTAAACCTATCTATTCCCCTCCTGAATATGTTTTCCAGAAGAGCTGAGAACTTCATGCTACAGCAATGTATGTGCACCCATAATCATAGGAGCACAACTTCTCATGGCTAAATCCTGGGAACAACACAAACGTCCATCTACTAAATAATGAATAAAATGGTGTGATATTTTACACAACAGAGAATTACTGAACAATAAAAGATTACCAACTCAAGGCTTTTATAGTTAAGTGAATGCAAATAGAGATTATCCTCATAAGTGAAATAGACCAGTCCCAAATGTGTAAACATTCTACTGTATAATTATAATAACTTCAAAACATAAATAAAATCTGAAAGGTACAATAAATAAGGGAAACGGAAAGAATCTTCTCAAAGAGAAAGAACTGGGGTGAGCAAAAGGACAAAAGAAATAAAGATGGAATTGAAAAACATACATTTATGTATAATACTCAGAACAGCTTGGGTAATTTACTGCTGATTTCTGCACTGTTGAAAGAAGCACTTAATACTTGATTTTTTTCTTCTGCTTCTTAATTTTGTACCACTTTTTAACCAATTTTGGATATTTATATATGGAAATCTAAATAATTTATTTGAAAACATTATGCAATATAACAGCCATTGTTTAATTTCTATTATTTTGCTTAGTGAAACTCTGTATCTTTTTTGTTTAATTTTACTTCTCTTGGAAATACAAAAAAGAGATTTATAGTCATATTATAATAAAATCTGTTTTATTAATATTTTTTATTCTCATATCAGTTTGCTAAGTGTTTGTTGATAATATTATTTTCAAGCGATCAAATTTTTAATATTTCACTGATTTATGCTTGGTTTTATTTTGTTAACCACTAATTTGTTTATTATTTCTTTTTTATATAGAATTTTTTAAATTTCATACCAAGGTCTCAGCTTAGATTCTCAGTGATCCTCCTGTTTTCACCCTCTCAGAGCTAAGATTACAGGCATGCGACAGCACACCCAGACTCCATGGCTGGCTCAGCTGGCACAGCGCATGGTGCTGGGGATTGCACCTCAGTCCCCGTGCTTGCCTAAGCAGGGGCTTAGTCTGCTGAGCTATCTTGCTGGCACTCCACATAGAATATTTTTTAAAGTACACAAAACTTTATATGTTTACACATCTGATGGAAATATTTAAAACTTTACAATGTAATTACATTTGAAAAATAAAGGTCTTTGGGCTAAAGACAAAGACAGAACTGGAAATACTTAACTTGGTAAAACTTTACTTGAGATTATCTAAATACCTTTTAGATTGTTAAGTTATGAAAAGACATTTTAAATGTTTTATTTGTAAAATACCCTTTCTGAAAAATTAAAATTGAAAAAAATGATTTTGAAAATACTTATAAGTGGAATTTTCATGAGCAACATTAATCAAGTAAATTAGCCACATAAATATGCCAAATATGTTAACCCACGTTATTATGGGCTATCACATGTTATTTTGATCATGTTACATATTATATGTCATTATACTATCTGTCATTACATGTGTACATTACATACACCTTCAACTAAGGATGGTGAGAACACAGAATGGCACTTGAAGACATCATGCTATCCAGGAAAACAGAAACACAGGAAGGACATAGCTTAAAGAATTTTCCTCTGGTTTAGAGGAAGTATGGTTTGGAGAGAGTAGTGTTTATTTTCAATTGCACAACATCAAAAAAGCTATAAGTCATACAAGAACTTTGGATAAAATAATACATGGAATAGCTTATATAATAATACAGAAAATAGTGACAAGATATCAAGGGGACAAAAGCTTATAAAACCAAATTGGCATGATATTATTAATATTGAAATAGTTATATGCATCATGTAAATAATCATTAGTATAAAAGCCTTACAAAGAGATACATCAAGTATCACTAAGGTTTAAAATACTTGTTATAGGGGCTGATCAGATAGCTCAGTGAATTAAAGCATCTACTTAGGCGGGCTCACTGACTGAGGTTTGACCCCCAGCATGCTGTGCTGGCCTGGCCCCCAGGGTTGGTGGTGTGTGTCTGTAATCCCAGTGCTTGGGAGGCTGAAATAGGAGGATCACTACAAATCTGATCTGCATAATGAGTCCCCATAGATCCTGTACTAAATACATAAAATAAAATAAAATACTTGTTATAAAATATTTCACATTCAGTATCTGTAAGTTTGTAGAAACTCAGCAGATCATGTGTAGACCAAATGATAATCTTTGTGACTTAAATTCAATTAAAAATAATCTGAAATTCATAGTACTGTTTGGAAAATAAACAGAGTTGTTAGAACTTTATGAAATATTTTTCAAAAAATAGTGATAGTGATTTTCAGTTTATTGTTTTAATCTTAGAAATAAAACCAGTATTAGTCTTTTCTCATTATTATTGCATCATTAACTCCACCATCTTGAAATGGTAATAAATTCAAATGTAAGAAAAGTGATTTATTATCTGTGTTAGCTCTATATGAAACACTGGTTGACAAGATAGACTAGGGAGAAATACAAAATGACCTGGTGAGAAGCCATCTGTATTTCTGTCCAAGCCTTTTGAAATATCTCCCCTGGCTTCATCTCAACCTTTTTTCAGTCTCAGTGTAACAGAAGCTGTAACACTAGGACATCATGGGTGTGACTCATGTCCCCATCAGATGTTTTTATTGCTCCCTGAAACATCTTAGACTTAATTGTAATAGTAGACATATTTCCATATCTACTTAGAATCCACAAAATAGATGGTTTTTTAAATCTTTGAGAAAGAACACCAATGTGTCAGTCTAAAACCAATCAGAGGACAAAAAGCAATAAAGTAATGAATTGACTGTTTTGTTAATATAAAATCAACAACTCTTCTGATGGTTTTATGTGACCTGACTAATAAAAGAAAATCATTTTATTTGATACTACCAATCTCTGCTTTCAAAAGTTATATATTAAAACTTCAATATAAGATCTGTATTATGGTAGTTATCTCTATACTGACCAATAATTAATGTTTTTCCAATTTTGTCATCTTTTATGCTCTCTCCACATTTTCTGATAATTCTTAAACAAATAATATGTACATGTTTTTTATAATAGACTCTTTTATAATATTTGTTTTACATAACATACCCTTTTCTAGTACATAAGTGTTATTTTAAAAAAATTCTCCAGTGTCCACACAAAATGAAGCAAGAGAAGTGTTTAATGTCTAATCCTTAATCCATGTTCATTTATAAAAATAATTCTTTCAAAGATGTGTGATTTGGTCAAACTAGAATCTATACTTCACATATTCCATTTGTTTAACATATTCAAAGCAATGCTCCTGTCACCTAGTGACTTATTTGTTCAAGAAACAATTATCTTTATCCCTAAATTTTTAAAATGCTAAATTTGACTTCTCCATTTTCTCGAATCTAGTTTTTAGAGGCAGGATTGCATTGAAATTTAAATTTCAAGCAAAAGTCCCCTACACGCCCTATTTTGTGTAATTAGCTTAGTAATTAGCTTCAACAGACAGCAGTGGTGTTTGTTTTTTATTTTTTTCCTTTTTTTTTCCAGTTTTTTGTTTTTTTTAATTTTTGTTTTATTGAAATACAAATATCAATGAGACAGTTTTAAGACACCTTGACAAGATGGATTTGATAAATTAATACATTGCAAACTGTTTTCATAATGTTTTGGTATGATATAAAGTGCATACATGATATGCTTACAGACATTATTATACTGTATGTCTCATCACTAGAGTGTAGCTATTTGCGTATCTTATTTTTTATACCTTAATTACATCAAAGATTCAATAATTAATACTTTCTACCTTGTTATTTTTTTAGTGGTTGTTTATATTACTAGAAGCCGATGTAACATCCTGTCCAACCACCATTAGTGCAAGTCTTGCCTCTCATAGGATTATGTAGAAGCACAGCGTTATCTATCCCAACTGTACTGTCTATACACACGCATCATGATTTTTCCTATCTATACCCGTTCCTTTGTCTACACCTGTCAAAGATGGGCACTCCATTGTCATTCAACTAACTGAGGTGCTTGAACTCAACAACACAATCCAACACAGTCCAGTATTCCACAACAATAGTGAGTTATTCAAAGAAGTTGTCGACCATAGCCATTTATAGCTCAGCTTAACATTATGGCCCCGTGATGAAGAGAAAGCAGGAGGAACTCTTGAAGACATAGGGGTAGGTAAAGAGTTCATGAACAAACATATACTCATACGGGAAGCACTGGAAAAAATCAACAACTGGGATCAACTCTTCTTAAGGAGCTTCTGCATGTCAAAAGAAATTGTCAACAGAATGAAAAGACAACCCACAAATTTTGAAAAAATCCTGACTAATAAGCAATCAGACAGAGGTCTACTGTCTAGAATATATAAAAAACTAAGATGTAACAGGGCCCTCAAATTTAAAGACCCAATTCAGAAATGTGCATCTGAGATGAATACACACTTCTCAGAGGACGAAATTAAAGAAGCGAATAAATATATGAAAAAATGCTCCATTCATGAAGTGCAAATAAAAACAACACTGAGACACCATTTCACTCCAGAAAGAATGGCTATCATAAGGAAATCAACCAACAACAAATGTTGGAGAGGTTGTGGAGAAAAGGGAACACTTCTCTACTGCTGGTCGGAATGTAGACTGGTACAACCATTGTGGACGTCAGTGTGGAGACTCCTCAAAAGTGTAGGACTAGAAATCCCATTCAAGCCGGCTATCCCCCTACCAGGAATTTTCCCAAAGGATCTGTAGCTTTTAGTAGCTTCAGATTTTGACCGGTTGACTAAGTATCAATCTTCTAAATTTTTCCCTAATGACTTTGAAATAGTTGAATATTGTATGATAAATCCATTATTTCATGAGACTACTTAGTGGTAAATATTTTAATTGTATTATTTCTTCTGAACTTATTTCCCATAACTGCCCTATCAAGAGCTCATCACTGAGCAACTTAATATGCATTTCATTATAATCTTGGAGGGAAGATGCTCAATATATGGGTTTTAATTTATTTCTTACATCCTTTCTTCTTTTTGTGGTACTGGGGATTGAACTCATGACCTTGGGCTTGCTAGGCAAGTGCTTATTCTACTCTCATACCGTTTCAAAGAAAACCCCTAAAAGATTCCCTAATTTTTTAATGTCATCCAATACATACTATTATATGTGTCTTTGATTTGTTTTAATCTATTTCAATTACCACTTTCCTTTACATCCAGTTTGTTTCATTCTTGAAAATTAACCATTTTTGCCCTGATTTTTTTAATATATTCTAGAAGTTTTTCATAATTTATAGCGCTTTTAATGTAGTAAGATATTTTAAGCCCATCATCACAAATTTTATGGTTTATCCAGGAATTTTGCATTGATTTATGTGTTATTGATAACTATAAGCATGTTCTTAAATATTCAGTTGTATGAAGTTTTATGTTTACTTCAAAATACTGTGTCAAATAAAATGTCTATTTCAAGTCTATTCAAATTGTTCAATTTAGATTTGAGATGGGCAATTTCTTATGCTACTCTAAGTGAACTACTAAAGTTATATTTTACTATTATTAGCTCTTTTATCTGTTAGAGTAGTAGTTATTAATTGTTGAATTTAATCATTACATATTAATTTCTTAATGATATAATTATTGACCTAACTGTTAAACTATCCCACAGAATTTTAAAGTTCCAATTTTAAAGTAGCAATCTCGCTAAATTTTGCTCTATTTGTATTGGGACTATTTAATGAATACAAGATAAGCCTGTAATTGCAAGCTCTTCCTAGAATGTTTTTATTCTGTTACATAGACATTATTATTATCATTATTGTTATTTGTATTTAGGACAGGGGGTACAGGGTGTACAGGGTCTCAATAAATAGATCAGACTCGTAGTGATCCTCCTGTTTACAGCCTCCCAAGTACTGAGATTTCCAGCATGCAATGCCATACCAAGTCTCAATCTATCTCCGTATGCCCTGGGGACAGGGCTGGCATGGCAAGCCAGGGGTTCGAACTCTTGGCCCCTGCATCTGCCTAAGTAGGTGATTTAATCCTCTGAGCTATTTGGCCAGCTCATATATAGACATTATTTTTAATCATATATGAATGCAAACATAATAAATAAGTGATAGATACCAATTGATTCCAGATATATAATATGACATCTCATTTCTATATCTATGATCAACATTCTACCATTCCTATCATAGAATTTTACAATTTTATTTAATTCTTCAGTTTTATCTTCCAAATTACTAAAACTCATATTTTAGTTATATAATTGTAAACTAAACTATTTGTATTCATCATTCATAATTTATCTCATCTGCAAATCAGTGGCTTCAAAATTATGTATTAATTTACTTCCTTTATTTTATTATCAGAATATTAAGGTTTTTAAATACATTTTATATTCATTTTTCTTATTTATTTTCTCTATTATATTTTATTTTCTCTTTCCTACTATTTCTTAGGAGTAATCAAACATTTTGATTTTCCTCTTTCTCAATTACTTGTATAGTTATTCTTACCTAAGATTTTAACCGATATGCTTATTTAAAAATGTTAAATATAGGCCAAAAGTAACAAGTTATTTTTATTTTACACATTTAATAAGTGAATCAAGTAATGAATTAAAAGCAGTGCACAGAGCACAGGGGCAGGCACTGGTGCCCAGATCAGAACTGCTGTTGGTGGGATCTCAATCAGCTCTGAATACTCTGCCTTCTGCCCTCATCTCGGTATTGCCTGTTTCATATCTTGCAAAGTAATTTCTTCAGGACAGAGAAAAACAAACAAAAGCTTGAATTATGATATTTATAATCATTCCATTTAACTAACCTACAGTTTGGGGAAATCATAAATAGATCTTTTTCAAGGTACTATTACCAAGTCAGATTTCCCTTATGATAAAAGTGACATGTGAAAGTGAGAGAAGCCATTGTACAAACCTATGCAGATATTCAGGGGAAATAATATCTACAGTTTCTATGTATTGACCAATAAGTCTGTGTCAAACACTATCATAAGCACTGCTCTTTCAGGAAGCAAAGTTAATACAATGAGAAGGTAAAAGAATTTGGGTTCCAGACCAAATTTATTTTCATACCAACAGCAGCACCTGACACCATAGTACACTTTAAATTACATTTCGTCTTTTTAAATTGCATTTCTCTTTCTTTAAATTACATTTTCTTTCAATTACATTTTCTCATTTATATGAATAACACAAACTCATTTAAATATTATTCTCTAACCACACTAGAAGTAGCATCCATTACTATTTTTATGTGCCCTCCCATTTTTTTAAGACTCCCTGACTCTAATATCCTACATCTGTGTCTATTTGTATTTGCACATGTCCACTTAGCAGTTCTTGTCCCATCACCCTCAAGGCCGTGCTGGACATAACCTTGCTCTGCGACACCTTTGCTTTTCTGTTGAACTTACCTCAGGTGAGGGTTGCTCAGCTTCTGTGTCACAGCTAGAACTGGTGGGTGCTATTCAAGATTTTTACCTTGTACATCTGGGTTCTGTAGCTCAGACTATGTCACTGGCCCTAATTCTTGGCCTATAACTTTATACAAATAATTTTTCATTTATGTTCAAGATTTTAAATCTTAGCAATTTGCATCTTCATGTACATTATCTGACTTTCATGTGACCCTTTTTATTTACAATAGCCAGACTTTTGCTTGCCTCATGCATTTTATTTCATTACAATGAAATTAAAGAATTTGGGCTGTGGAGATAGCTCAACAGTCTAAGTGCCTGCCTAAGGAAGCACAAGGACTGGATTCAGTTCCTGGTACCACACACCACAGTACTGGCCTCAGAAACTGGGCGTGCTGAGCTAGCCACCGGGGCCGGGTGTGGTGGTGTATGCCTGCAGTCCCAGTGCTGGGGAGGCTTAGACAGGAGGGTCACTACATGTCTGAGCTGTGTAGTGAGACTCTGTACCAAATAAAAAAAAATAATAATAAATAATAATAATAAAGAATTTATAGTGAAAATGGTTATGGAATTTAAAGATATTTGGAGTTTCCTGTGAGAAAGTTAAAATGTTGGTGGATAAGTGATAAGGGCAATGGAATGACTAATGGAGGCTTATAAATGCCCAAACTCATTTCATGAAATTATTCGGAAAAATTGTTCTTACAGGGCCAGCAAGATAGCTCAGTGTGAGAAGCACCTGCTTAGGCAAGCCCAGGTATTAGGGGTCAATTTCCAGCACCACATGCTGTGCTGGCCTGCCCCAGGAGGGCTAAGCCAGCAACTGAGACTGGGCATAGCTGCGTATGCCTATAATCCCAGCACTGGGGAAGCTGAAAACAGAAGGCTCACTAAGAGTCTGAGCTGTGTAGTGAGACCCTGTACCAAACACATTTTAAAAACAAAACAAAACAAAACAAAACAAAACAAAAAAACACTGTTCTTACAACAGGTGTGCCACAGATGAAGAACAGAAGCAGAGCATAAAGTTGAGATCTGCTGAAAATGGTTGCATACACAAAGTGTCAGAGCATGAGCTAAATTAGTAAAATGAAAAATCAAAAGGCAGAGGTAATTATGTGTGATTTACATAAAAGAGAACATTTATGATTTCTTACCTGTTAAGGATAACCAAGAAGAGGAAATGATTAAGGACTGGTCTAAATTTCTTGCTGAGTAGACGAGTTTACACTTGGTTCACACAGTAACAAGATAGAAATGAGCTGGGAATAATAGACGAAGAATTTCATAGTAGATATGAATCTAACAGTACTAAAAAAATACATACTTGAAAATAGTCAAACTAGGTGAAAATGAAGTGGATGTTTAAGTTACACGTGAAGTTTAAAGACAAAAGGTTCTATAACTCATTTACATGAGTATACTGATATCATAAGATTAGCTGCATCCCTTAGAAAAGAGGCAGAAACGTAAAGCTAAATAATGCTCATAAAAGTCAAGCAAAGCTAAGGCTGCCACAAAGAGCTGTTCTTGACTTTGTCTTTGCTTCTATTTGGAGACCTAGTTTGTTGTTGTATCTTTTGGAAACATTGTTTGAAATAAAACAATGCTAGGGGACAGTGATGGTTAGAAAACAACTAATGATGGTCAATTGGAAGGAGATACCCTTAAGGGAAAGCTTATAGTGCAGCTTCTGGAAGAGAAGATGCCAAGACAACTAACAGAGGAAGTATCAGTAATGTTGGCAGCCTAGACCTTACTAGTAACCATGGTGAGCACACAGTAAGAGGGGAAATGTAGCAAGAAAATAGTTTCTGGAATTTAGTGTTCAGCTCCAAAATTCGTTCCATTGATCCTCACTCTCAATATTTCAAGGTGACCTGAGACAGTAAAGATTTTTCCTTATTGGAAAATAGAGAAATGGTGGCAGGGAGTACAGAAATTGCAGCTTATAATCATTGTACAGAAAGATTAAATTTGAAATTTGGCAGATTCTCTATTTTTATCAAAAGAAATGCTCTTGTATCACCACCAAAGCATGCACTTTTTCTTTACGGTGTGATCCAGTCATGCATGTAGTTATATAAATAACAATCAATTTAAATTAAATGGCATCATTTTTAGACCTGAAGCTCACCGAGACATCTCATACAACATAATTGTATGATTCATTATAATTATATAATGCTCTTATGGTACCAAAATAATTGATAAGCTGACATTAAAGCCTAGTGATTTAAACCTACCTTAATTTGAAAAGCCATGCTCAGATTACTAATAACCAGATTAGGCCTGAATTTTGGAATTATATGTTCTATGAACTCTATGAGTTTTCTTTGCTTCAAATTTAACAGTATTCAGAAGAGAAAACACATTAACAAATGCTTAATTATTTGATACAGATCTTAGAACTTACTAATTAAAATTTTTGTATTCTATCTGCTGAGATTAGACATATATTGGCCATAAGTAGTAGTCATGTTTTCTTTATAATCAGCCTATTATTCACTAATTTGTCAATAATAAAAGAAACCAGAGCTGGCTCTTTGATCACTTCTTAAGAATTACCAGAGGCTTAGTACTAAATTTAAACGGACAAAACCTGTGGTATCCTGGTGTTGCACACATTGCAGCTAGAGACAGGGAGGATATTTTAATTTGGTCAAAGCAAGGGCTATAAAAGCTTTTTCTTTTTTTTTTTTTTTGCAGAACCGGGGATTGGACTCAGGCCCTTGCGCTTGCCAGGGAAGCGCTTATTCAACTGAGCCATCTCCCCAGCCCCTATAAAAGCTTTTGATGGATTAAAAGATGTATAAAATATTCTCAGTGAAAGAATCTATATTTCTTGTTTTTCAATACTAAACATTGGGGTTCACAGAAATAAGAACTGCCACAAGACACATCCAGAGACAAACACAGCCAATGTTTTGAAAAAATATATCTGTCAGGTGCTGTTCACTAAGAAGAGTGTGTTGGCGTTCAGACAGAAAGTCAGGATTGTGGCCTGTGGAAACTTCTAGAAGTTTCCTACAACCCTACATTGTTATTTGTACCAAACAATTTTCTTGTGTTTTTATCACAGAAAAAAATTTCATGAGATTAAATGCAACCATATACCAACAAAAGTTACTTTACTTGATTTTCCTTGTAATATGCTTCAAAAACTAGTCATATTTGGATTCAATAATCTCAGCTATATTTATTTTTGAAATAGAGTCTTTCAATGAACCCCAGGGTGGTCTCAAACTCTCAGTAATCCTCCTGTCCTCACCTCCAAAGTGCTAGATTACTAATGTGCATCACCATACCCAGCTTCCGCTAGTAGATGCACTAGTGCCCTTCAAAGATTGTGGTTTCCACTGGGTGTGGTGGCCCTAGAATACTACCCTTCTAGCAGGAGGATCATAGATTGAACTCATCCTGGAAAACTTGGAGAGACCTTGACTTAAAAAGAAATATAATGTGCAAGTATCAGTTAAAAGGAAGAAAAAATAATGACTTAAAAAATAAACAAGGGCTGGGGATGTAACTCACTGCAAAAGCTGTGGGCTTAACCTCTAGTGCCATGTACATGCATGCATATACACCCTCCACAAACGCACACACATTAACACAAAATTTCCTGAAAATTCACATTAACATTAAGTCTCTACAATTTTTAATTTTTTTCCTTTCTGTATGAAAATCTTACATATGACAGTAGGAATATTAGAATAATGCATCCCAAAAGAACAATTTTCTTTTTCTTTTTTTGTGTTTAGAACAGGGTCTACAGGATCTCCGTGCATAGATTGGACCCATAGTGACTCTCCTGTTTTCAGCCTCCTGAGCACTGGGGTTACAAGGAGCACACCACCACACCCAGTCTCAACACTGTCTCAGAGCACCAGGCGATGGAACCTCAGCCACTGTGCTGTGCCTGAGCAGGCACTTTAGTCCACTGAGCTATCGTGCTGGTCCACAATTTTCATTTTGTTTTGCCTATTTTAATTTGGCATAGCTTTTAATTAGAATGTCAACATTAGATGATTTTTTCTAAAAAATCTTGAAAAGAATATTATTTCATCCTGTAATATATAAGTATAAACTGTAATTAACAATTTAGAATTTCTGAGGCACAACCACATTAATAACATTTTTAAATTTTAAAATACTCAATGTATCTTCATATAACTTTGATAATCTTTTTGTTGCCTCTTTTTCACAAATCAGAAGCAATGGAGCATGTGCTATCATCTGTTTACAGTGATTTTTATTTTTTAAATTGCTTAAATCTATATTGTTTAGTTCCATCTCTTTTTCTATTACTTTCTGCCAATTTGTTATTTTCTGCATGAACTTTTCATAACCTAGATTTTGTTAATTAAATCTCTTTGTTTTCTTTATTTTCATTTCCCATTGTAACCCATTTTTTGATAGTTAGTAGTTAGGTCTAAAAATTCAAATAATACTCCAATATCATGGCAAGAATGCAAGAGCTCTTGTGGACTTTTTGTCAATCTCTGCATCAACCTAGCTGTATCAGTTGAATATACATCTACGCATTTAATTATGAGATCAATTTAAAACATTTACACTAGTTCCATTTCTAGCAGAGGTAAGATATATATCACTCCTCCCAAATGAAGTTTTCAGGAAATTTCACTTGTTTTTTGTTCGTAATGTTCAAATAGAAAATCCCTGATTATATTATAATAATAATAATAACAGTTATAATAGTAGTAGTAGTAGTAGTAATCACAAGCATACAAGCAAACAGGAACTGTTTTAAAAATTTAAAAAGGAGAAAAACAAAAAAAACAAGAGCTCATGGCAATGCTGCTAGCACTGTCTCCATGTGCTGGGATTACAGGTGTAAGCTAGGACACCTGGACCCAGGAAAGGACTTTTGTCCTTATTTATTTATTTATTTATTTATTTATTTATTTATTTATTTATTTATTTATTTTTGTTTCAATCTTTTTCGGAAAGCTACACTCTAAATTCAGTACTTACAGCAGTAAATAAAAGTGGGCTGAATGGAGGAGGCAGTAGCTGCAGCTTTAGTACTGTAAACCGCAGTCTTAAAGGCCATATCTTTATTTTCTTTTCACAGCAGCTTGCACAATTTGAAGTATTACACAACACATAAACTAGTGTTTATGTGTTATAAATTTGCTTTCTAATATAATAGAAAGTCTTGAGTGAGTAAATGTTGGGGATTGTGCCTCTGTAATCCATACCTGGATGAAATTTCTTGCTACATGTGGTAAAAGAATGTTTCTTCTGCATTAAATATTCCATATATTTGACACACGTGCACACATATACACACATACACACTTTCACACATATATGACATATGTAAGGCACGAGTATTTCTAACTCACTATATAATTCACTCACTGATTAAGAGGCAGTTCAGTCAGCAGTCAAATGGCTCATATTGATTCAGGAATTCTGGAATTTTATTTAGAACAATTTATGACACTGTTGGCACCCAGTAACTATCTTACCAAAACACACTTCTGTTTTTACTATAGTTATTGACCAACACATATTGCTGGAAATTGCCATTATATTTCATAACTACATATTTTCAATTTGCAAATTCTGTATTGATACCCTTCATAATTGCCAAGGTGGTTATAGTTACCAAATATTTGTTAATATATACTAACAATAACTCTACCCCAAGAAATAGGCCAATCTTTGCAGGTATCAAAAGTAGGTAAATGGTAAAACTTTAGATTGTGCTTTTTAAAGTAGAAAAATGCAATAAATTGCAAGGAAATGTACAAATCCAAAAGATAAAAATGATTTATATTCCCAGTATATTAAGCTTATGATAAGAATCAGGTAGAATACATAAAAGTTTGCCCTCTTAAAAATTATTAGAAAAATGGTGAAGTGTCAGACAATATTATGCTTTATATAGCCATAATATAATTTTAAATGTACCAACTTAACTGACTGAAAAATTAGATATTTCTTTCCCTCTTTTTAATTCTGATAAAATTACCACTGAAGAAGATTAAAAGTGAGAAGTGAAAAAAAAAAAAGTTACATCAGCAGTGTCCTTAACTTTTCGTGGTATATCAAGATAGTAAGGGGTTCGATCAGACTGTGAATTTTCATTTAATATTATGCTTCAAAAACAATAATCATATTTCATTGTTTCTATATTTCTAAATTCAATCACATCAGTAGTTAACTGATCACAGTTATTTTATTAGTCATTGTATTTTTAAAATAATTGTATCATGGCTGGGGGATAGCTCGGAGGTAAGTACGTACCTGGCAAGTGTAAGGCCCTGAGTTCAATCCCCAGTACCACACGCTATGCTAACTCCGAAACCAGGAGTGATAGTACACACATGTTATCCCAGAGCTGGGAAGAAGGAGACAGGAGAATCACTATGAGTCTGAACTGCGTAGCAAGACTCTGTATGAAATAAATAATAATTGTATCTACAAACACAAGTAAATCTCACAATATTTAGTATTTAACAAACTGTTAGGAATACTTTATTGAGATGTAGCAATGTTGTCTGTTTTTAAAATAAAAATAATGTCTTTTGTTTTATATATATATATATATATATATGTATATATATATCAGACTGTGAATTTTCATTTAACATTACTCTGCAAAAACAATAATATATATATATATATATATATATATATATATACAAGTATCAAGATTTTAAAATAAAAGAAGTTTTTTAGTTTCTTTGAGTCTAAAAATGATAAACCATATCATTAAGTAGACATGATTAACACTTAATCACTTTCTTCTTGGAAAGATATTCTAGGTACTATTTCCTTGAGAGAATAAGCTGTGAATGAGCTAATCTTTGACCTACGAGGAAGCAAATACAAGTTTGTGAGTTCCATCAAGGGCAGCATGAAAACGTGAGCCATGCCAACTCTTCTGCATCAGTGTGCACCTTGCCATAGGTCTCTTGATGTAGATTAAAAGAGACTGAAAAATTTGCTGCTACTTGCACCCACCTCCTTGATGGGTCTATATATTGGGTAGATGATACCAAGCCTGAGAAATCTCCAGCTATAGATCCTAAAGAGTCTTGATCCTTACTAAATCAACCAAATGTTGTCACATCTGTAAGAATGACTCAATAGCCTTTCTTCTTGACCTAAAATACAAGTGGCTATTTTTCCTAAAACAGCAATATAAGATACATTGGATTAAGTTTTTCAAGCTAAATTGAGTTTCTGCATTTTATTATGTGCCATATAATATTCAAAATGAAAATTAGCTTTATTTCAAGTAGAAAACCAGAATTTTAGATGAGGATACATCTGGTCTACCCTCAGTGCTGCAGTGGTCTATACTTTAGTAAGGGATGAGTGTCACCAAGAGGAAACAGTGCTCCAGGGCTGCATGGTGTCTCTTCATCTGTACACACTCACTGGGCTCTGCAAAGATCACTGGGAAGGAAGGAGAAGTAGATGAATCAGGATCTAAAATTCTGATGTCCATATGTTATTAATTTACTTAGAGATTAAGGAAATGAAAAATAATTTTGATTAGAGAGATCAAGGATAATATTAGAGAGCATAACTATGAATATTATGGCTTAGAGTTTTCCCCCCAAAAATAAATTACTATAGGGTAATAATCCCTTAATAATCAGAAATAATCACATGTGTGTTAGGGGTGATTGTAAAGTTTGGGAATTATTGTAAGACTTTTTGAATTATAAATGAGAAATCTTTGGACTCTAGCAGAGAGTTGATGGCAAATTCAGTAAGTGTGGGAGAAAATATCTGATTGAAAGATGACAGGCAGGCCTTCAGTTCTCAGAATCATGAACACAGAAGATATTACCCAGTGCACCCGTGGATACAATTGCTGTGCTTCGCAATTTCAGTGATGATGGTGGTGTGATGGCGATGGCATACATGTGTATACCTGTCACTGTCTGTTTCAGTAATTCTCCATGATCTAGATTCCATATGGCTGGTTAAATGACCCTCTCCCTCTTTGTTTCCTACATTTAAGAACCTCTTATAAAAAGCACTTCCTTGTTGCTGTTTTGGGGACTGAAGTCAGGAGTGATGTACCCTAAATGTATTCATTTTAAAGCACAGTTATTGAGATATAATTTCCATATCTGAAATTTCATATCTGCTTCAGTAATTACTACCTGTATTTCCCTACCACGTGGAGTATCATATGCCTTCTGTGTTCTGATGATACCTATACAATATTTTTATATTGTCTTTTCTTACAAAAGTGAATTATTTGTTTTATTCACTTATCTCTTGCTTCACTATAAAGTAGAATCTCTTCCCTTCCCATTTATTGCTCATCCTGTAGTTTTGTGTTCCTATTTTCTTTTAATGGATTCTCATTTTAGATTGTTAGCAAAACTCTTTAACATTTTTACATAGTTGAAATTACAGTATCTATATGCTTTAAATTTGTTGTTCCTCCCTTTCCAAATACTGAAGATTAAATATATTAGAAAGCAATTGCAAGAAGTTAATATTCCTAACTTCTCTCATTTCCTTCATTTCTTCTATAAGTTGATCTCTTAATTTAGGTAAAACTTATACTTAAAATATGCAGAAGTCAGTGGAACAAATATGAAGTCCAATTCTGGAAAACTCTTAAAAAATTTAAATACAACATGCATCATTGAAAGGATTACTTATAATTGGTCTAAGCTAGTAATGTATTATCCTGCTTTGCTTTTTAAAGAAAACATGAACTTTTACTACCTTTGTCCTTTTTTATAAAACCTATGGTACTATTCAAGCAGAGAAAGCTTTTCACAGTCTCATTTTTCCACATTTTTATATTTACCTTCTCATGGGGTCTTCTTTCCATTCATTCATCAGATGTAATTTACTTTTACTGAATGAATCATATTTTACGTACATCAAAACATTTGGTGTGTGGTTTTCTCAGTCAGAAGTATTACTTTTCTATTCTACTGGACTCCACAGCACTTTCCATATAACTCAGGCACTTTGTTTACTTTGCAAACCCCGTACTACTCTAAGTTAGACCCCCATTTCTGTTCTCTCATATCATCTTGTTTCTGCATCTAAAATGGCAACTAGAGTAACTCTAAATGTATCTGTTTTAACACTGGACCATCACAGTAGACAATAGCAGCAAGTAGCTACGTGCTATGTCAGTATACAATAGTATGTAAGTCACTATCTGCCAACAACTTTGTTTTTGAATGAATTACTACACAAACCAACTTATCAACCACAAGGATGATACAAAGCACAGAAAATATCATTGCAATGGTTTTTACTAGCAAAGCATATGTTTTACACGTCAACTAACATTACACATCCTTAAAAAACTGAGGCCAACAAGTATTAATTTACTTGGCTAAGGCATGTAGATCAGGGAGCCATGGCATGGATGCAATAGTACCCATGCACACATAATTACTATTAATAAATAGCATGGATTTCCTATCAGAAATAAAAAAATGACCAAAATGAATTTTAAAAGTTAAATATATTACTGTTAAAAAGAAACTGTAAGCATTTAAATTGCAATATCCCCTAGGCTTCTCAATTCAATATTAGGCAGGGTACTACACAGCCATGCTTTAATTCCTAGGAGTTTGAATTAAGTCATGGTGCTTTCACCACTTAAATTGGCAGCATAATTTACATAAGGTGTGCTTTCATTTAGTTTTCTGAATATCAAGGAAATGTTTACTATCTTGCTAAGCGAACATGGTGAGCCAGCCAAAGCCCCTGGTGCTCATGTCCTGATGTGTGGACTCAGTCTTAGTGACTCAATGAAAGGAGGAAAGCAGCAAAGACGCTTGCAAGCTTCTTCTATAATTAAAACAAAAGTGGTGTTAACTGTGACCATGTTGTTGGGTAGATCCTCTAAAATTAGGTCATTAAACCGAAGTCTTCCAAGTCCATCTTGTCTCAAAGAACTGGATAAGAATTCCAGAAATAGCGCCGAAAGACTATTTTAAAGGTGAGTGGTGAAAGGGTAAGAGAAGAATTAGCTCTATGGAGGGAACTTGACCTGAGCAAAAGAGAAAGAAAGAAAAAGCAAAAATAAAAGTCCATCCTGAGTCCAGGAGACCCAGGATGAGACAGCCCAAGGAATAACCAGAACGGGCTTGTCCACGAGGTCCACAGCTCCTAGGAGCTGTGACAGTTCCACACAAGCGGCCTGGGCTTGTCCTGGGGTCTTTGAATCACCAGATCCCAGCCACTTCCCCAGCCAGTACAGTCTCGCTCGAGGCACTCTTTAGCTTGGATGAAGAGCTGTGACCTATTCAGGTGTTCAGGAGACAGGCAGCTGGGCTGACCTGAGGCTGATACTGGGCTCCTCGGGCGCCAGAGCAGATGCCTGGGGAGCGCTGCCAAGCAGGCGCCTCGGCTTCACGGCCTCCAGAATTCTGCCCCACGCAAAGAAAATGAGACAAGAAAGATGTTTGCCTGGGAATCTTGTATGTTGCTTTAGCTGATAGGTAAAGGGCAGTGCTTGTTTTTGAGTTCAAAAAGAAATACTATTGTGTCATGTTGACAGATGTAAGACATTTGGTTGAATTAATGATTGAGACAGGTTCTCTATCTATAAGACAAAAAGTCTACGAGAAAAGTTCGCACAAAGGGTCTTAATATTTTCCTATAGAAGTTTGGTATGGCAGTTGGGACCAAAACCATGTGCATGCAGGAATACTTTATATTAAGAATATAACTATTACAATTTATTGTAATTAATTTTGCCCAAAGTATAATGATTTTGGTTACCCTGGCTCTTAAAGTTCACTTCACTTGAAATTATATAGCATAAATGCTTTCATTTGAGAGGAAAAAATGTGTCATCTCTCTTTTCTTGTAGTTTTGTTTATGCAGAGAAATTTTAATATTAAAATGTGTTATTTTATGAGAATTTTTAAAAATAAATTACAAGCAACCACTTCCTTTCATGTCAAAGATGAGCCTACTCAGACTATGATTCATTGTGATGTTTTCTTATAGGTAGGTAAAAGAAATAGGAATTTAACATTTTTTGGCATGAGCTATGTGTTAGACATGTTAAATATATCATCTCATTTAATGTTAACAACCTTGGAGCAAAAGTAAGTTTGAATTTAAAGCATGCAGTTCTTACATTCAATCTTGCCAACTTTCTTAGAGCTAAGATACGTACTGCATTAGCTCAGCGGGTTTTCAGCTTTAAGGGGTAATTTTTATATTTACTAACCATAAACAGTAATGTAGGCCATAAACCGTAAACAGGCTTCATAATATGGAGAACTAAAGTTACTTTATGACAGTGAAAATCAAAGGGGAAAAATTTATAAAAACTCCCTGAAAGAAGAGATAGAAACTAATTTTGTCTTATCAATGTTTGAGATGTCCTCTTTGCCGAATCATTTCAATGATTTTCTGAACCTGTGTTTGGCACATTGTTGGCATCCCAGACGGGCCCTGCAGAGAAGCTAATTGGAATCCTCATTGTGATGCATAGCAGGATGTGGCCAGGAGGGGCCCAGTCACCCCTGTTCAGCCACCCCTGTGCGGTGGCACACTGCTGACTGCCCAGCAACTTTCCAGTAGAAAAGAGATACGTTAGACTTAAGTCACTTTAGATTAACAAAGTTTAAATTTTAATATGAATTTTTCCACACCTATGAAAAAACAATCGACATGTTCCTTCCCAATCATTATTTCCCAGTGATTGCTTTGCTTTCCCCATAAAAACCAGAAATATTTGGAAGATAGGATGCTAGTATTTATACAACTGGCAATCAACTTACAGATGAACAAATTGCATTTAATGTCATTTTACAACTTAGAAAAACTAGAGAGATACTGTTACTTTGTGGAGACAGAGAATTCCAAAATCAGTGTTTTAATTAACAAATACATCAAAGTACCATGGGTTATGATGTACACATATTTACCATAATTTCATGTGCAGTTCGCAAAATATTTTTGAATCATAAATTTTGAATCATCAATGTGCAATCAGCCTTAAGTTTTGCAATTAAAGAAAAAAACTTATTATTTAAGTGGAGATCTTCAAAGACATACATTGTCTCTTAGATTTATGAATTAGCCGCTTGGAATGCTTCACTAGTCATGAGTTTCAGCTTTCTGCAGGAAGCAAACCAAGGGAAAATGGAATGAAACTCCCCAGCCATTGTAATTTGTGACAATCAGTTCAAGAGAAGACAGAGAACTTTATCATGAACTAATCTATTCTGGAGAAAAAATTTAAGTCTTATCTCAAACTAATGAAATGCAACTGCTTATTAATACTCTACTTTTTTTTGTCTTTTGTCCTTTGTGGGTAGCATTAGCTTGGGATTCATGCATGCCTGTTTTCTCTAATGTGCAGAAAGTACATGGACCTGATTCCCTCAGTAAATCACATGCTACAAACTTTCCTAAACACCTTTCTAATTTGCTCTCTAAAGCACTATGTCCTAAGCTGACACGCAGTCATAATCAAGTGCTACCACTGCTTCTGGTCACTTAGAATCATGACAGAAGCACTTCCAGGACAATATGCATACCTGAAAACTCTCTGTGAGTCAAAATTATATTTAAACTGGTCTGAAATGTTGCTAGAGAGTGTACAGTGATTTGCTTTTGTCTTACCTAAAGCAAATGCCTATGGCTTGAGGAAGCTAGGAATTGGCTACAAGAGGAGCAAAGGCCAGCTCCAAACACCTTGAGTCACCTGCATCCACAGCTGGCTGACTGGGAGCGCTGAGCAGATTGCTCTGTGGGCGATGATCTCACAGTCCTGCGTTCCCTATTCTCTTTTCATAAGAACAGGAAGAAAATGGGGTCTCACACACAAATTACTTCATCCAAGTTTTTCTGTTTGAAGAATATTGTTCTTGGTTCTATGTTTTCTCACAGAGCTGCTCTGCGTGTTAATGAGATCATGACTGCTGCTTCCTTTGAGTTCTTTGAACTAAGGGACTCTATAAATAAAAGACCCTATTATTTCACTGCTCTTGTTACTCACTAAAGAAATGGTCCCTGAAAATACAGCCTTTCACTTGCTCCGTGTGTAAATTCCCTGTTGCCTGCCATAAGAGGGTTTGTGGGCTTAATTACAGGAATCTGCCTGTCCCACAGGGATTGTGTAGTAGCGTTCCGAAACATTTCTAAAGAAAAAAGATGCTGACATCCACCCACACTTCACCTAACACTGTGAACAGAAAACGCTGGCTCCAGATGTCCGCAGCTTGATTCCAAAAAGCTTCTTCTCAGGGTACTCTGAAGTTTAAACATTAAGAAATTATCCTTGAAGGGTGGGTATTAGGACTCATCAATAACTCCATGAGTACTTTTAAGACTCTGAACAACGTTTTCATCTGAATTTTGTCTTAGGAGCTTTCTTTTTGTGGTCTTTTGAATGGAGAGAGATTAACAACACTGGCAGTGCAATTAATCTTGACAGCCTAAGAGCTTTCTCCTCCTTTTCCCTATTTTCCTTGAGTTTATAAAAAGACTAAATTGGTGATAAAGACAGACAAAACTATAATGCTAACTCAGGCAGTGTTCTTCATATCCAATACTATTAATGCACTGTGAATACATTTTATTAAAGTGATTAAACTAAAATTATACCAGAGTACAAAATCATACCACAGTATAATTTAGCAATAGCCAAATTTTGTACAGTATTTTATATCATGTAACAGTAAGTTTGAGAGTATATCAAAAGAAATTGGAATTCGAAATTATTTGTTACATATTCTGCATATTCTGTGATAGTAATCCACTATAGCTTTATACAATTTGGAGATAAATACCTTTAAAACATTAAATCGCTACCATTGTTAGCATTATACTAGTTCTGAACATAAAAAAATAAGAAGTAGATTATCTTTCCAGAATAGTTGCATAAAATTACATAGCTAGGCTGGCTGTATTCAAATACATTCCATTGTTGTTATCTCTAAGTTCAAAAGATTTTTCATTTACACAATAGTAAATGAATATCAATTATTAGAAACCCACAGAGACTAAGATTAAAAACAAATCGATTTTTTCATGAATGTATAGGTCTGTACCACAGTTTAGTGTTCTATGAAAGTATTGGGGCCAGGGAGATAGCTCAGTAGAACAAGCGCTTGCCTGGCAAGCACAGGGTCCTGAGTTCAATCCTTGGTACTGAAAAGAAAGAAGGAAAGAATGAAAGAAAGAAAGAGAGAGTGGGAGAAAGAGAAAGAAAGAAAGAAAGAAAGAAAGAAAGAAAGAAAGAAAGAAAGAAAGAAAGAAAGAAAGAAAATGCCATATTGACCTTCATTTAGTGCACTCTGCTTTATTTGTTTTTTCTGAACACTCCATCCCCATCTTATTTAAATATATCAATATCAGAAATTTCTTATAATGGGAAAATTGATCTTGTTTTTCATTTCATGGTTTTCTAAATATTCATGAAATGATTATTTTGTATGAATTCAAAAATTTATACTAACACATAAATGCAATAAAAAATCATATATATATATATATAAATATATTATCAATAGTAAAAAGCAATACACATAATCCTGTAAACATAAATATTATCAATGTCTGTGTTCTTTAACAGATGGTCTGTTGTGTGGACTAATTTTTGACCAAATGATTTTATATATACACTTCTATTTGGTTTGCAATCCATTGAATGTGTGTTTTAAAACAAATGAAGTAATTTTTATGGTTACATTTTCCAGGTTATAGGTAGGAAAGAACAGTAAAAAATGGATTGGCATATTGTTTAGAGTAATAAACACCTTTTTTTGTGGTAGTACCAGGGATTGAACTCATGACCTTGTGCTTTCTGGGCAAGCACTTATTCCACTCAGCTATCTCCCTGGCCTAATAAACATCTTTAAAAAGTATAAGTTAGCATCATTAAATATTAACGAACTGTTTAAGTTAAAAAATTTCAATTTCTATCATACTGAAATAACAGGAGTGATCAAAAATAGTGTTTAAATTTTTCAAAATTTATTACAGTAAAAGACACTGTAATTAGTCCTTCTGAAAACTTCTCCTTCCTTGAATACATATATCACATGATATTTTCTACCTTCCAAAGCAGTTCTATAAGTCCTCTTCAAAAGGGGTGAGACAATATATGGTAAATTTCCTGAAGTCCATCCAGTGAAAAATAAACAACGCTATGGTGAGCCTTTATACACCTTATTTACCACATCAAGTATGGGCTCTGGGTCTTCTCCAAAGCCAAAAGGATCAGGAAAGGTGAGCATTGTGCAGCAATTCTGAACACTGAGATGCCAACAGCCATGAAACTATAGACACAAGTACAGATGCTGGTAGACAGTGACTCTTCATCACCTCACATGTGCATACATATTTAGAATACAAGCACTGCTTGCTATCATAAAATATACTTGAAAACAATACCTATTTCAAATTATAGATTAAAATTTTCAGATAAAATGAATTTTAAAGTATTTTGAATTAAATTATAATATATGTATATATGATTATAAAATTAAAACCCACAAATTTTAAAAAGATCAAAAAAACATGGCATGTCATAAAAATAGCTACTACTTTTAAGAAATAGTTACTATAACTTGCCCAAAAATGAATAAAATATATCTATAATTGTATATGACAATAGTCTAAAGACTGTGAACAACATATTAATTTTAGTCAAATGAAAAATGCACAATATTTTTATTTAATATATATATATATATAATACATATCACAAGTACACACACATATACACACAAGCCAAATTCTGGATCAGTTGAAAACTCACAACAAATTAATATTGATTTACTATGTAAAGTTTTAAAAATGTTACAAATGGAATGGGCATTTTGTGTAACACATATTACAAACACACTTATGTTTTGTTGACTATAATTCTAGAATTTGTTCTGAAGAATTTTTCCATTATGCTTCATTGTATAATATTAATGGTTGTAAAAAACATAGCAAAATATCTATTAGGGCATTAGTAATTTAGTTAAATAATGCTTACTTTTTATGCTAAGTGGCACATAATGCAGTTTTTACATTGCATTTTAAAAGTACAATTAATAAAATGAGAACAAAATGATCAAAATGATTTCCCGAGTTTGGGTAGGATTGTAGAAATCATCCGAATGAAACAACAAATACATAAATAATTGCACCATGAATAATTAGTATTCTCCAACTCTCAATGAAATTTAACCAAGATTTCAAAATGCAAATCTATGTGTTGCCCTCTCCCTTCTTAACAAAACAATCCCTAGTGTTCTTCTTGCCCTTGAAACATGTTCCTTGATTTTCATGCACAAGTCACCAGATGAGATCTAGATCAATTCTTCCCCTCCTTTCCTTTCTACAAATCAGTTGTATTCTTAGCTTGGCATAACTTCAAGATGCAGGAGTCAAGCCTGATGATTTTACCCTTTGAATCATCACCAGAGGCCAAGTAGTGCATGGCTAGGAAACACTTGGTTTATGTAAAATTTATTCTTCCCTATAACAATATTTCTTTTGTATTATTTGTAAGACAAATTTCTTCCAAAACAAAAATAAAATTTTCACTTTAAAAATAACAAACAGGGTCCAGGGAGACAGTTCAGTAGAATAAGCTCTTGCCTGGCAAACGCAGGGTCCTGAGTTCAATCTCTGGTACTGCAAAAAACAAAAACGCGAACAGTGAACTCCAGACAATCACAATTAGATATTGGGAGCTAATTAGGCTCCCAATCTTACGGCAGATAATTAAATAAAAGAGACAGTATAATATGGTTGTGGGGATCCAGGAAGGTCAGAGCTCTTAGAGCAAAGACGAATACTTCCTATGACTCCCAGTATTTATTAGATTTTTAACAAATTCATGGAGTGTGCAGAAAAATGCAGGGAACAGATGAAGTACAAATCATGAATACGTACAAGACCTTGTTAAGTTAGAACAAAGATAGACCATGCAGTAAAACTTGCTAACTGTATTATCTAAAATTGGCAGTTGGGCCAGGGAGATAGCTCAGTAGAATAAGTGTTTGGCTGGCAAGCACAAGGTTCTGAGTTCAATCCCTGATGCTGAAAAAAAAATTGGAAGTTTATTGCTCAGGAATTGAAGTCAGAAACAAATGTCTTCAGTGGTAGCCTTATCTTGCCTTCAGAGCTGTCCAGTACATCCAGAGAGCCCTGTGGTCAACAAATTAACACTTGTACCATTCAATCCCCCAAAACCATACACACACACACATGTGCACTCACACACACACACACACATGCACACACACACACACACACATCCACATGGACACACAGTAATTTCAGTAAATTCCTATGATATAAACATTATTTTTACTTTGGAATGTTTCTATTATGTTCAAATTGCTTCCCTAACATCATATAATTAAACAAGTGAGATAATTTTTAATTTCAATGTAATCATAAATCTTAAGAAGACCTGTTCTATTGGAAAGTTAAGAGTTCGTATTCATAAGAAATATGAAATTTCAGAGTTAGTTTTTCCATTTAATTTAGTAAGAAGAAAAATGCTACAAAATATTTTCTGGCAAATGAATCCATGTTTTTTTTCCATTTATTTTTATTTTATTGAAATACAAATGTCAATCAGACAGTTTCAAAACACCATAACCATACAGAGCCGATGAAATAATACATTGCAAACTGTTTTCATAATGTTTTGGTATTGTACAAGGTGCATACATGATATTATATTTACAGGTTTTTATACAGCTGAATTATATCAAAGATTCAATAATTATTTGCCTAGTGGATGACCATAGCACTAAAAGCCGACATAATATCCTGTCCAACCACCATTAGTGCAGATCTTGCCTCTCATAGAATTATGTAGAAGCACAGTGTTATCTATCCCAACTGTACTGTCTATACACACACATGATGATTTTGTCTTTCTACAACCCTTCCTTTGTCTACACCTGTCAAAATTTTTTGGGTCTCCTCACTCAAAGGTAATTGAACCAGGCAACATGAAGTAAACAGACCCATGAGATCTTAAAGGTTAGAGGCTGTTGAATGTAGAATTGTGACTGAGTTGATAGCAAGAACTGGCTAGTAGTCCCTGTTTGACTTTCTCAGTGGGAGGAGGGGAATGTTCTGAAGTGATTGGCAATCCACCAGGTTTCTATAGTCTCAGCTGAGAGGTGGGGCTGTCTGCCAAAGCAGGCTTCTTTTGTCATAGGGTACTGCTTAGCAGCAATAAGGTTTGTAGTGGGACAGAAGTTGATCAACAAGGGAGCATGATTGCTTGCAAGTTCCAGGGTGATTCTACCCATGCTTCAGGAAACGTCTCTCAAAACTTCAGGGTTCTGATTGCCAGGATCTTCAGGCTGCTGTAGGCACCATTTTCCTTCTCATGGTACAGTGTGAGTCAAGTCACATCAAGTCTGGAGAAGTGGAACCATGCATGAGGGAAGATGGCCAACTTGAAGCAAAAGAAATGGTCACTACCAAATAGGAGCGGGGGCCTTGGGCCAGGAGAGGAGTAGGGCACTCAGGCCTGTAGAAGATTTCATGTTTGACAAAGTGTACATGAATCCTGCAGGACCTGCTCTGACAGAAGCTCTTTACAAAGGGAGTTCCTGTGGTGCTGACAACTTTATTTTGGTGGCAGGCTGAAGGATAATAGGCCAGTCTCACTGTCCACTATGAAAGTCATAATTTTTCCTCAGATTTGGGCAAGGACCATGGCCTCGCAGGGGTCCAATTTAATTGAACCTCATCTTTCCTGTTTGTTGTCATCAAAGAGAGGCAGCAGAGGCTCAAGTTGGGGTGATTTCAGACAATCAGGTCTCTATATCTCATAGTCAGAAAGAGGATTTATCTTTCAAGTATCCAAATTGTCTGCAGCAAGACATTATTCAAGCCAGGACATAAAGTCTGCCAAGAGTTTTAGGTTACAGAGATATAAGGCCCCTTGTATCAGTTGCTGTGATGGAACTAGTCTTGGTGAGGCATGCCAGGAAAAGGCTTTCTTAGCATTATACCCAGGAGAACAGCTGTCTTTTGGGTCTGTGATTTGCTTCATGATGTTCTTATTTCTATTGGCTCACAAAAATCTTTTGAGCAATCTGACACATCTGGATGCATTGATGCCAGAAACACCATCAAACTTTTTAATGTTGTATCCAATGTTGAAGATTAACTATGTAACAATAGCAGCACAGACTATCTGCTCATTATGAGGCACCTCTGGGTCAAAGGGTATGTAGACCCAGTAGGCTTCACAACATCTTTCCTAAAATTTAGTTGGACTTTCAATGGTTTTTAGATTTCCTTTGGAATCATAGATTTATTTATTGGGTTTTCACCTCCTTCCTTGAGTTCCATAAGGAGGGCTATGCTGTATTGATCTAAGGCCCCACAGCCTTTTGCCATATTGTAGTCTGAGCTTTGACATAGAGGGAAGAGGACTATGTTTACCCAAGCATCAGGATCAACCACAGTGGCAGGCTGATTTGCTTTCATCCAGGCTTGGCCCCTGTCTAGAATGCAACAGCATGCTTCAGCATTAAATAGGGGCCAAAGGAGCTGATGGTAATCATTCTATGTTGGCAGGAGAATCTGGAAGATAGATATAAGTAGGTCAGTACTTGCTCAGGGATTTTCTAAGTAGAATGGATTGTGGTGCTTCCAACAGTATATTAGTAGAACTATATGGCTTATAATACCTTAAGGATAGTAAATTTCGGTGTATCTTCCTGTGTTCTGAGGTAAATATGAAGCAGCAGCTGGAGATGACCTGGAGATTTGGGCTAAGTGACAGAATAGAGGAAATGGCTGCTAAGATTGTCAAAGTTTCTGTCCATGCTGACAGTACCTGACAAGAAATCAGTATGGAGTGCAGGAGGCACTGTAGTGATTGTAGGCAATGGAACCATGGAGCCTGGATAGCAGTCAGAGGCTTGAGGTGGGTTGAAGGCAGCATAAGCTAGGCAGTGGGCAGGATGGGTGACACACAGGCATCTAGACACAGGAGAAGTTCTGGAGCAGTGGTTGTAGTAGGCAGCATGGGTACAATGGACTCAGGAATGACTGATGGATCCAAGAGGCCACTAGAGGTTGCAACTAGAGCAGGTGAAGATGGAAGTGAGGCCTAGATACATTGGTTGTGGTGACATCAGTTGAGGTTAACGGTGTCAAGTCTCACTGTGATGGCCACAGCCTTGTCTGTGCCAATGGTGCTGGCTACTGGAGCAGTGCTGCCTGTAGTAGTGTGGTGTTAGCCACTGCAACAGTGCCAGCTGTGACAGCATTGACTTTGGAAGGGGTCACCCTGAGGTTCCAGCTTTGGTGCTTGGATCAGCAAGGCAGCTTGGGGCTCTCAAATGTAAGGTAGGGCAAGTCAGACTCAGAGTCTCCAGATAGGATGGAGTAAAGTTTCTCTGACTTAGGGCAGGCCTGACAGGGTTTTTGATTACTGCAGGATTTTTTTTTTTTTAATGATCAGAATGATCCCTCCATCATGAAGGGCATAGGCACAGAGGTAAAGCAGCAGGCTTTGACTCAGGTTAATTCAGGAATTAACATAAAGGAAATGGTCAGGGTGGCCAGTCTTGGGGCCTGTTATGTCATTCCAGAACTGCTAAATGGTCTCAACTTCGAAACTTCCCTTGGGCAGGCAATCCATGAGTAGGCCTGATAAGTCAGAAATTAATTCAATCGAGATAAAAAAAAAAAAAAACTCAAACAATTAAATAAAAAAGATGGTTCTGTGAAAGATTAAATAAAATTGATAAGACCCTACCTTAACTCATTAAAAATACAAAAAAAGACCCTCAAATTTCATCAAGAAATAATGAAAGTGTTGTGATTACCAGAGACCTAGTAGAAATTCATAAAATTATCAATAGCTACTTTGAAACTCTTTACTTTTACAGAATATAAGACACAGAAGAAATTGACAGATCTGTAAATAAAAGTGGACAAATTACTAAAACTGAATCAAGAAGACATAACACCTCCTAATAACCGAATAAGAGCTAATAAAACACAAAATATAATTAAAATCTTACCGACAAGGAAAAGTCCAGTCCTGATGGATTCACAGCCGAATTTAAAAGAAATTTACACGAGACATAAGCTCTGTACTCCTCAGTCTCTTCAAACACATTGAAAATGATGCAATATTTCAAAAATCATTCCTGGAAGCAAGTATTATACTGACACCAAAACCAGGGAAAGATGAAACTAAAAAAGAGAACTACAAGCCAATCTCCCTCATGAAAATTGATGCAAAAATCCTCAATAAAATCCTAGCAAATAGAATACAGTAAATCATCAAGAAGATTATACACCATGACCAGGTAGAATTCATCCCAGGGATGCAAGGATGGTTCAATATTTGAAAATCTATAAATGTAATATACTATATTAATAGACTGCAATGTAAAAACCACGTGATCATCTCAATTGATGCAGAAAAGGTGTTTGACAAAGTGCAACATTCATTCATGTTCAAATTCCTAAAGAAAATTCGAATAGATGACCTCTAATTCACTCTAATAAAAGCCATTTATGACAACCCAACAGCTAACATACTTATAAATGGAGTAAAGCTGAGATCATTTACTCTCAGATCTGGTACAAGACAAGGATGTCCTCTATCACCCTCCTATTCAGTATACTTCTGTGTTCATTAGCTAGAGCCATTAGAAAAGAGAGAGAAATAAAAGAAATAAGAATCGATAAAGAAGTTCAATTTATTTGCAAATGACATGATATGTTTTATGGAAGACACAAAAAACTTCACCAGAAGCTCCTAAAATTGACATACAAATTCAGTGGCATAGCAAGATATAAAGACAATACCCAAAAGTTCCTCTACACTGATAACAAGCACACTTAGCAGAAATTAGAGAAACAATACCTTTTACAATAGCAGTGCTGAAAAAGAAATACTTTAGAATTCATCTAACTAAAGAAGTCAAAGATCTGTTCAAGAAAAATTACTCTCAAAAAAAGAGATTGTAGAAAATGGAAATATATTCCTTGCTCTTGAATAAGAAGAAAGAACATTGTGAAGATGGTCATACTCCCAAAATTGTTGTACAGATTTAATGCAATCCCTATCAAACTACCACCAATACACCTTTCAGATCTAGTGAAATTGTTCCTAAAATTTATTTGGAGCTAGAAAAGACCTAGAAAAGCAAACCCAATCCTGGGCAACAAAGACAAGGCAAGAGGCATTGCAATTCCTACTTGAAACTATACTGCAAGGCTACTGTGATAAAATCAGAATGGTATTTCCAGTGAAATAGACCTGAGGATCAGTGGAATAGATTAGAAAACGTAGAAGCCTCTATGAACACACCCAGCCACCTTATCTTCGACAAAGTTGTGAAAATGCTTACTGGAAGAAATATAGCATCTTTCACAAATGGTGAAGGAAAAACTGCCTCTCTATATGCCAAAAACTAATACTTCACAGAGGGCTATCACCATGCACTAAGCTAAAGTAAAAATGGATTAAAGATCTAAACACTAAAGCAGAAACACTAAATCTCATAGAAGAGAAAAACAGGAGGAACTCTGGAAGACATAGGGGTAGTCCAGGTGTTCATGAACAAAAATCAAATTGTGTGTGTAATACATGAAATAATTAACAACTGGGACCTCCTCTTATTGAGGTTTTGGACCTCAAAAGAAATTACCAACAAAGTGAAAGACAACCCACAAATTTCAAAAAAATCATAACTGATAAGCACTCAGACAAAGGTCTGCTCTCTAGAATTAATAAAGAACTAAAAGCAAGACGGCCCCTAAATTTAAAGACCCAATCCATAAGTGGGCATGCCGAGATAAAGAAACACTTCTCAGAGGATGAAATGATAGAAGTGAATAAATATATGAAAAAATGCTCCACAGCACTAACCATCCATGAAATGCAAATTAAGACAACACAGATATCATCTTTACCCTAGAAAGAATGGCTATCATAAACAAATCAACCTATAACAAATGTTGGAGAGTATGTGGGAAGAAATGAACCCTTCACTGTTGGTGGGAATGTAGACTGCTGCAACCATTATAGAAATCATGGCTGTGTCTCCTTAAAAAACTAGGACTGGAAATCCCATTCTAGCCAGCTATCCTACAACTGGGAATTTTCCCAAAAGAACTGATAATATCATACCATAGTGATATATGTGTACCTATGTTTATAACAGCACAATTTGTGATAGCTAAACCTGCCCATCACCTGAAGAATGGATGAAAAAGTTGTGCTATTTTTATACAATTCAATATTATTCTTCTATAAAGAATGATAAACTCAAAGCCTTCATATTTAAGTGTATTCCACTTGAAGATATACTCATAAGTGAAATAAAGCAGAATCACATGTGTAAACATTATTTAGTCTTCATAGTATAAGTACTCAAAAGAATAAATAAAAATAGAGAGGTATAACACAATTAAAAGGAAGCAAGAACTTGTGTAATAGGGTCATGCTTGGAATGCCTGTCATTCTGGTCTTCTAAATACATACTGCTTTTTATGGCATACCAGTTACTGCCATACTGTCTCTCAACTAAATATTTGTTTTTTTAGAAAAGGATAATAAGTGAAAAAAGAGAAGAAAAGATATGTCACAGGACTGTCCTGTTACAATGCTGTATATGGTTAGATTTCTAATCTTCTCTGTAAAAATATGTAACTGTTTATTGCTATTTTTAAATATTTCTTTACTTTGTTCATTTTTTCTCTTTGTATTCTGCAGGGACTTAAAGATAAATCTAGCAATACTTGATGGAAAATACCTGTTCCATGTTATGCCAAAGATGTTTGATATTCAGACAGATAATGACATTAAACTCAACTACTTATATTGTAGGATAGTAACAATAAGCTCTTCTGGAGGGTTAACAACCTAAGTTTGCAGACAAAAAATTAGAGTAAAAGAGGAGCTGCAAGGACAGCCAACATATTGTCTCAAGCCTTTCAAGGTCAGTGAAGACTCAGGACATAGGTGATCCTGTAATGTAACATAATGCAATTCAGTTGTGTCTTCTGATGAAGGAAATTATGAGGTCACTAAGGAAAGTAATCTATGATGGGGAATGTGCCTAAAGAGAGTCACATGGATAGAAAACATTCTCTCCAGCTTTCACAGAGAGCAAATTGGTCAAGCAATAGCTGTAAGTCATCCACATTACTGACAGTGACAAAGGATCTAAAAATTGCTGTACAGGGTTTCAGGATAAACCTTGAGCGGACTTAACTGACATTATCAGATAAAAAAGTTACATTTCTTGCTATATAGGTCTTGCTTTATATTGGTCTTAACCATGCAGCCAAAAAGTATAAAAACAAAGTATAAAAAGTAAAGCCACATTAATATGGGGAGCTGTAAAAGGCTCAAGTCAACAACTTCTGACATTGCCAGTCCTATGGATAACCTACTACTATTATGGACTACTGAACTATATTAGAATATTTTGCCGAATTTATGCATCTATAATATTTAAATAATAATTTAATATCCTTCTCTGTCAAAACTAAACAAAAAAGGGGATACAAATGAATAACCATTTTGTATCTGTATATTCAAAATAGGATAGATATATAGCTACATACTCTTAATTCAATGCATAGAAGATTTGTTCTAATAGTGTTTGTGGACAGGATATCATGTCTGTATCTTGTACAATAAATAACCACTAAGACAACAATTTATAATGTATTAATTATTGAACATGTCCTACTAATCTGTTTTCGAGCTATCTCATTGTTATTTGTTTCTCAATAAAATTATTTAAAATGAAGAAGAAGAGGAGGAGGAGTAGGAGGAGGAAGAGGATGAGGATGAGGATGAGGATGAGGATGAAGATGAGGAAGGCAAGGAAGAGGAGGAGAAAGAGGAAGAGGAGGTTGGAGGAGGAAGAGGAAAGTAAATACTCATCAGATACAGATCCTAAGTGTAGGATACCCTGTATACTGAATACAGTATATAGAATAAGATCTTAAAGGAGATGAAGAGTGCACTTCTCTCAACCATGAATAAAGAAACCCAGACTTTAAAACAATATAGAGAGGTCACAATTTGTTTTTATGTAAATAACACAATTAAAAATGAAATAATAAAAGCTTGATTTACTGATGTCACTCCAACATTTTTAATCCTTTCTTTCTATCCTTCCCTTTCTCTTATTCTTTTGTTTCATTGAAATCTTTTTCTTTAACCTTTTAGAGTCTTAAAGTTGGAGGACTTTTCTCCTACCTAAATAACTGCTGGTCTTCCTTCCTTCCTTCCTTCCTTCCTTCCTTCCTTCCTTCCTTCCTTCCTTCCTTCCTTCCTTCCTTCCTTCCTTCCTCTTCTTTCTTCTTTCTTCCTCTTCTTCTTCTTCTTTCTTCCTCTTCCTCTTCCTCTTCTTCTTCTTCTTCTTCTTCTTCTTCTTCTTCTTCTTCTTCTTCTTCTTCTTCTTCTTCTTCTTCTGCTTCTGCTTCTGCTTCTGCTTCTGCTTCTGCTTCTGCTTCTGCTTCTTCTGCTTCTTCTTCTTCTGCTTCATATTCTGTAAGAATCTAACTCTGGACTTCACTCTTGCTAGGCAGGTGCTTATGTTACTAAATTATCTCCCCAGACACCTATTGCTGCTTTTGAGTTTTCTTTTCATTGGTATTTCTTTAGTGCTCATGGTCACATGTTTCAATTATATCAGTTGTTTCCCCATTCTACCTGAATGCTTTTTTAAAAATCTTGAATATTTAATGCTGGGTGTCCTATTTATCTCCCTGTAAAATTTGATGAATAACTGAATTTCATGTTTAATGCTACCATCAATTTCACCTTTTAGAAATCATATTTTTCAAACTATTTCATTACTGTAATTTTTTATGTTAGCTCAAGTCTGCTTTCAAGGTCTCTGTATGGACTGTTACACATACAGAAACATGTCCTTGTTGGTAGTCTTGTCACCTCCTGTTCTCTTCTCATGTTGCTGGCAGAATGATCTTTCAAAAATGCAAATGTTGTCATGCTGTCCATAGGCTGTGACATTCTGAGGCTGTCCATCTCCTACAGAATGAAGGTCAAATCTTTTAGCACTCATGTCATGTTCTGAGCTGTCACTCAAGTTGTGATTAAACACAATTCAGTCTGTATGCAAAACTGGCTTGTACCAAACCTTTTGAATATATAGAACTTCTCAATTTTGCAGACCTCTTGATTTTGAAAGTGTCTATCCATATCCATTCTTTTTGTAACAGCCTATGAAAATTCTTTATGTAGCCTTAATAAATTTCTTTACATACTATAGCTCTTATGAAAGTCTGTAAGTAAACATCTATAAATATTTTCATGTATTTAATGAAGGTATTTTGTATATGAAAGTGATAATGCTTACTATATGATGTGTGTGTGTGTGTGTGTGTGTGTGTGTGTGTGTGTGTGTGTGTGTTTGTATCTGGGGTGAAAACTTATTTTCTTGATGGAGAAATACATTTATTTTTTATTAGTTTTTTGGTACTATTGAGGCATTCACAATGACCACATTTATTACAGGAAGTTTGTAGCTATATGTGTTACAACTTGATTCTTTTTCCCTTTCCTTTACACTCCTTTCAACTCTTCTTCCCATCCTTATTTCCAGAAGTCTTCTATCCATTTTTTTCACTTTTCATCATTTTTTTCTTTCCCTTCCTTCTTCTACAGTGGTGTGATGATGGTATGTTTCAAGTTCACACATCTGTGTGTTGATGACTAAGGAAGGAAGTTAACATTTAAACTTAGATAAGTGACACTGGCGTGGGGAGATGGCTCAATAGAATAAGCACTTGCCTGGCAAGTACAAGGGCCTGAGTTTAATCCCAAATTCTCCCCCCCAAAAAATAAAGATGAATGACACCGTATGTCTACCACACTACTGGTGACAGTCCTGTTAGGATTGGTGTGCTATCATTTCTCAGTGAGATTTGGCATGCAATAAAATTACCACTGGAAGCTCCCATTTACTAGAACATTCTCCTTTTGCTCCCATTTGTTATTCTCTTACTTTTTATCATTTTAATTCTATGTCCCCCTGCCTTCACAGCTTTACTTCAACAATTCTATTTCTGAATTTTTCCAGCAGGTCTGAATATCCAGCACAAGAATTCCATCTCATTTTTCTATGAACACTCTTCTTGTTTGGTGTTCCTACAAGAAGAGACTAGCCTATTCATTGACTATCTTTCTAGAACAAGTCCTAGCAAATAGCAGGTGCTCAATAGATATGTTTGAACATATGAATGATTGGTATTCCCATAGCACCAGCTAAGATACCCTTTTTCATTTGGTTCTTTGAAACATGAGCATGATCTAGTAGTCTTGTTTCTCTTTAAGAAGCTGATGATTTTGATGCTCCTTTGCCTCTGATGACACACTGCTGGACCTAGTTGACTGTCATATTGTTCCCTGGGACTCCTGAGAAATGTAAAATATTTAGTAAGGCTAGTTACATGGAAAATGAGTCATGATTTTTAAATCACTTCTCAACTCTGAGAGAAAATCTAAATCATGTTTTTTTTTTTTTAAACTCAGATCCTTGCACTTGCTAGGGAAGTACTTATTCTACTGAGCAATCTCCTCAGCCCTAAAACATGATTTTGTATAAGGGTGGCGATTCCAGAAAGACAAGACCATGCGAACAATCTTGCAAATGTGCACAGAGTGGTATATATCTCTCAGAAGCATTGTATGTTAAGCAAGGGCAGAATATTGGATCCTGTCTTCTTGTCCTGGAACTGTCTACCAATGGTCTCTTTGAACATGCTTTGATAAAGAGCAATGTCATATTAGGATTCCAAAGTATATTGTCTTGGAAAACTATGTGACTTAAGAACTTATCTTTATGAAAATTGCAGGCAGAAAGAATGTTTACCATACACTTTTCAAATCAACATTGAAATCACTTATTTGTAAAGTCAGGAAGAATAAAAATTTAAGAACTTTATTAGAAATAATGTAACACATTTCAATAGGTTTTAGGGAAGGAAGAAATAAGGAATGAAGAGCTTGGGATGTGTTATGGATGTGTACCACTCCACAAAAGCAATGCAAACAGTGCACTGAGAACATGCACCACTAAAGTGGATCAAGCCATGGGTAGAGGGGGTTAGGATCGTGATGTGCATGCACCAGCTTTCCACAGAGAACGTAAGTACCATGTACTGTATGCAGAAACTAATAAATTAAAATAATAAAAAATTAAAATTAGTCATTTTGAAATGAAGTGTCTAATACATCTAAGAAGTATTTTGAAGACCATAATATACATATGTATAATCAATTTTATATTCATAAATAACTTACTGATGTGATAGAATATCTACTGTTAAGAGAGCTTTGGCAGTTCCCTCTATTCCCTAACTGACTTTCTTCTGTTGTAGAAGTTTTCTATTTTTTTTCTTTTGGGAATGGTCTTCAGGGTGGTCAGGGTCTCAATACTAGATCAGACTCACAGACTCGTAGTGATCTGCCTGTTTACAGTCTTCCAACAGCTGGGATTACAGGTGCGCATCACCATGCCAGGTCTCAATTTCTATCTTAGTGCTTCTCTAGGAAGGCAGGGCCAGCACAATAGGCATGGGGATTGAACCCATGGGCCCTGAACTCGCTTGCAGGTGCTTTAATCTGCTGAGCTATTTGGCCGGCCCTTAATATCACTTTTTTTTTTGGTACTGGGGATTGAATTTAGGACTCTGCTCTTGGCAGGCAAGTGCTTATTCTACTGAGCTATCTCCCAAAGCCCTTGTTGTAATAATAAGTTTGGGAAATAATCTTATCTAATTAATATCAAGAGATTGCTGTAAAATTCAATGAGATACTATAAATCAATGTGAGTGGTCACTCAGAAATCATTAAATAAATGTTAAAATATTACCTTAAATATTTAGCAGTGGTGCATTCAAACAAAATATGCTCTTGGACCTGTACTTAAAATCTTGAGATGAAATATATTTCCACTTCTATCACATGACATTTTCTATGTTCTCCCTTTTACACAGTTAACTGTGTATTGCATAGGGAAAAATATTAAATTACTTCTGTTGAGCAGATGTCTGATGACTGTGTTCTTAAATTAAAACAGTCAAATTTTTCCAGTGGTTCTTGGAGTTCTCAAAACCCAAATCAAATAAAAATATACATGGAGACTCTTTGAAGAATGGTAACAACATCTTTGTCCTCTATATTTTAAAATACTCTTCAAAAACTCTAAGAAAAACTAGATGTAATAAAATAATAGAGGAAAAATAAATTATGACAACAATTAGCATAAAATTAGACACTTTAGTCTAAATATTTAAATAATATATTTTAATTTAACTGCATATGACATAGTTTGGAATTTATTTCATCAATTTCTTTTAAAAATTGAAATTCCTGAATTTTATGAAGAGCAGAAACAGGCTTAATGAAACAGAAATAATCACTATTTATTGTCCATAATTATGCAAAAAGGACAAAAGTGTGGAAAAGAAAGACAGAAGATATTGTGGACAGAGTGAGGTAGCCTACTACACATTGCATGTAACTGGAGTACCAGTATGTACACAGAGAAAGTAAAGTGACACAGTATTGCTGAGGGTTTTCAAAAATTTTGAAGTAGGTCAAGGAAAAATTGTGACAAATAATAGCCTGGAAATTGGAAACCATCATAGCAAGAGCTGATATATTAAAGCAGTGACAAATTTACAGATTACGAGAAAAGTCATAAATGTTAAAGAATTCAAAGATCGATTACTATGTAGAAACCAAACTTTAAACAACAATGGAAGATACAGCCCATGCAAAATGTTGTACTCAATATGCCGAGGCACAATATGTGTTAACCTAAAATATCTACTAAGACAGTGTTTCCAAAAAATAGGTGACACACAGTGATCTTCAGGCGATCAATAAAAATTAAAGAACAAAGAAATATTATATAATATGGGTGATTTTTAATTAATTGCATAAAATAATGGAGCTTTCCTGTGTACATAGCATATATCAGTAAATATTTATTCATCTTTTACTGCATTACAAAATATTTTAATAATCTCCTGTAGAAGATGACATACTTTTCTAAATAATTTTTAAGTCCATGCTAATAATTATGTTCTATAATGTAATTAAGTTATGCAATCAAAAGATATGAATTAAGATAACGTATATTTGTGTTTGTATTACCTTTTATTTATACACAGGTTGAAGAAAATAAAGAGCAATAAACTATTCCAAATTCCAATAATTTGCCACAAGAAATTAAAGGTAGCAAGGTATAGCTGTGTCAGCAAGTCAAAGATGTATGTAAATTAAAGGTAAAACAGTATAAGGAAACAAAAGGCAAGAAGATATAAGCCTGTCAAACAAACAGAGGTCAGAAAAGGAGAAATAAATTATTTAGAAAGAGAACAATAACAAATATTAAAGTTATAGGGGGAGAGGAACACAGGGACAGGGAGAAAATGTTAAGCATGTACTAACTCATAAACTAAGAGGTTCTAGTATGCTATTCAAAGTAAAGTAACTTTAGGGTTATGGTGAATAGCCAGTGATGCTTCTGGAAGTTGAGAAATGAGATCAAGCAGGTTTAGTTAGCATTCAGAAAATACCCCAACTGTTGCCAGTCAAGAGTGTCAACCGCAAGGATAGAAATACAGTGGTTTATGTTAGTAGCTGGTTTAGTTTCTAAAAAGATCAGGTACTTTCCAGAAAGGTAGAGGACAGAGTTTATCTAATCACAACCCAAGTCATAGTCATGGGGTTATTACAGCATTGACCAGAAACAGCACTTATCAGAAATAGAACTGAAATGGAAACTATTTAACATATAATTTGGGGAAGAATGAGTTCATCTAAAGTTTAAGGGGGTTTATGTGAGTTTTAGAATAGAATTTAGGCACAAAATGGGGTCTCTATGCTACTATATTCCCCTCAAGGACAAATTTTCCTTTCTTAGGACAGATATAGTTCCTTAAATGGTAGTAACTCTGAGTTTGCAGTATTCAGGTAACGATAAACCAATTTGTGGAAACATTAGTTTTATTATGACATAGTTCTAGTTCTTAAATTTTTCTGCTGGATGTTTAAAATGAAGTGAAGGTAGTATTAGACTTTGTCCTTTCTCATCTCTGGAGGTCAGTAGTATTTACCTTCGGAAAGCTGTATAGTACCACTTAGTATTTTTCGTAGTGTCAGCTATCTAGATGAGTCATGGCCAAAGTTGGGAGATCTTTAGTAACCTCCGTGACTCTCCTTAGGCACACTATATACCATCGTACCTCCCCACTCCCTGTGGCCCACATCTTCTTTAGGAGATCAGGGACTCAATCGAGCTGTAAGATGCCACAGCAGTATATTTTAGGTCCTCTTCGACCTCTGAGGGCTAGTTAACGACAAAATATTGATTATCCTCTCATCCTATGTAGATCTCCAAATTTTGTTCTCTAAACCTCATTTGTTAAACACCCAGAGAAGACCAATGACATCACATTGTAGTATAGCAGTAAACTTATCTTATCAGAATATCAGATACCTTACAACATGAAAAGGAACTGTTCTTTTTAACAACCATGTATATCCTAATATTTAAAACCCTACAGAATGTTAGCATTCAACAGTCATATATTTTTACCTTGAAATCTAGAAAAAGTATATAATATTCTTGCATGACAATCATAATCACATTTTGTAACAGTTAAATTAGTATTTTGATATACATAGTGCTTTTAATGAATCACTTGTACAAAAGATGCCTTTACCTAATTTGTCCTTTGGTAGGAAGAAATTTGTAACATCATCTTGATGTTTATCTCTTTATAGAAAATAGATAACCTTTTAGTTTAAACTATGAAAGAGTCATTGTACTCTGCAGATGCTTTCATGAAGCACCTGGAAGGCTTGGACCAGTTGGAGCTTTGGGAGCAGGTAGCAAGGCACTGATGGTACAGCTCTTTCTAGAGTCTTAAGAAGTTGTCTGACAAACAGTTCTTCTACTTGCACCAGGATGATCTCAGACTTCAAATGTACCATATCTGGAAACTTCCTCTTCAAATCACAGCTCCACTCTATTGTAAGACAGGTGACTTTGGCTGTCATAGAAATGTCATACTTCCTGGATGAACTAGCTGGTGCTGAAAACCTACACCACCTCATTGTGCTCCAGCTTGTCAGGTATGCTTTTGTACATTATGGCATTGTCTCTGTAGAACACACAACCCTGGCACAGAGGCTTGAGCACACACTGGTAGCTGTTGTGTAGAAACACTCATCACTTGAAGTGCCCAGACAGCTTCTGTGTCACCTGTCTCTGTTGTCCTCTGAGGATGGTGTTGGTTTTCGGGAAGCAGGTCATTTCCAGGCCTTTGGAACCATACAACTTGATGTTGCTAGCCCCAGAGGATGAGGGCCAGGCAACAGCACTCAGAGCAGTCAGCAGTGGTTCATCCCACTAACTGGCCCCTATAGTAGAAGCTGATCACCATATGGAAGAAGGCTGTACTGTGTGTTCATAATTGGGCCCCTTGGGCCCCCATGGCAAGTCTGTGGTAGATTGTGGCATCCATCATTGGGGGAGAAAGCTTGTGAAGCTGTGTTCCTCTTGATTGTATCCATGCAGTTATGTATAGGAGGGTCTTTGATTATCTCATTTTTCTTAGTGCTGCTATACTCTATCTCTGCTATGTCACTTACACAGTCAAGGGATGCAATGTCTCTGTATCACTATTTATTCTCTGGGATGATTTTGTAAACTTTCTATGGTTCAGAAATTACTATATAGGATCAAGCCATAACTTCCTCAAAAACTGTTAAAGCTGTGGATACTAGAAAGCCATGGATGGGTGGTCTAAGTTAATCAACATTTTTGTCTACCCTCAGTATCCTCCCATTCAGAAGTGAACAGGTTTTGTGATTCAAAGACAAACATCTCTAGAAGTGGTGGCATGCACATAGCACGTACATCATCATTTGATGTCGGATTTCATGTTGGCTAGACATGAATCTCTTATTGCAATAATCTGGGGCACAATCCCATCACTACATTTTAGAAGGCCATTTATTTGGAAGACATACAAATGCTTAATGCATAATGAGATTAGCAGCAATGAATTGTCATTAGTTTTTCTTACTTAGGTTCTGTACCAAGAGCATCTATGAATTAGAAAACTTTTTGACAATAACCAATGTATAACTATCACAATAACATATTTTAAATGATATTTAGTGGAGCATCTTCCATAAGCATATAGAGATATTGAAGTTTTATCAATCAATAAAACTTGGTAAAGGTCATGTTAGGAATTGTCATTTTCATTTATCAATTAGACCTATTTTCATTTAACATTTCACTATGAACAATGATAAGCATTCAAGTCATGATAAATGAACAGCAATACAATTGATTTTTTAAATCAATTATAACATTAGGTTGATCAGCTGGCAACTATGGTGGAAATATGCTTCCAATTTATATAACATTTAGCTATAAGCCTAATTAACTCACAAACACAAACTTTAAAAAGCCAAAAATATAAAAAGGACTACACAGTCCTACATCAACTCCTTCAGTCCTACATCACCTTCCTACTGTATTTTCCTCAGTCACTGGGTTCCAGTACCTAGTCTCACTACCATGTAAGCGTTTATGATCACCCTACACCACACTTCCTTTCTCAGTGTTACCATTTCCCTCCTCCCACATCCTCCATTTTCCCCATGAACCGTATTTTTGCCTTGGACTTATCATTCCATACCTAGTTACAGGACGATTCTTTCTATTTTGTTTTCCTCTCTGATGTGAGTTCCATGACAGCAGGGTCCTTGTGTATTGTTTCGTCTTTTTAAAAAATTCAAGATCACATATACGATAGTCCAGAATTAAAAGCCAAGAACTACACACTGAATTTTGTATATAGTTTTTCAATTATTGTGACTTGAAAAAATGTTCACTGGAGAATATTTCTTGTACTTACTGAGGGTAATTTTCCACCCCATGTTTGTTCTGTTCTGTGCTGGAATCTCTCATAGAAAGATTTTATTGTTGTTGTTGTTCCAGATTAGTTCAGTATGACGTAAATTGTGTTTTCCAATCTGCTGCTCAATTCTAATTTTTTTAATTCTATAAAGAAAAGATTAATTTCCACAATCTTGATTTCTTTTTCTGTGACAGAATAAAAGAGTTAGAGGTAACAGCTCCACCTTGTAGTGGAAACCAAGCCCTTCCAGTTGAAGCTTAGTTTTCTTCCATTAATTCTAGATCTTTTTCCTCAAATGGAAGATCACTAATCAACCTAAGAATACAACAGTAGATTCCAGGAGTAATTATCTTAATTTATCCTAAGATTAAGATAGTTGACTTCATAATTGCCTTCTTAAAGAAACCTGTGAAATGCTATAGGTTCCTCATACTCTCCCAATTTCTTAATTTAAAGGAGGTCTTCGATTTGACTTAGGGAGAGAGGTAAAGAGAGCTCCCACATTACAAAAACATTTTGCTGTCAGTACGTTCCATACATGTTATATGATTTGCTTTCAAAAATTCATAGGAACTTACCTTATTAAATGATCTAATCTATTAATACTCTTCACTGAATTCTGTAAGAAATAAGCCAAATAGATCAGACTGTACTTTTATTTTCACCTATTTTCAAGTTTCCTGTTTGTTTCCTATTTAAGCACACAGCTTACATATACCATACTCTTGAATATTTGAGATACTTTAATACAATCTCTATATTGTGAATTCTTCCTGAATTACTGTAAAGGAGTGTTTTGAGTAACCTGTTCAACTATAATTGCTTGCCTTATTTTCTCAAAATTGAATCTAAGGCTTACAAATGTCAAATAATGGAATAAAAATAAACACCTAAGGAAAGTATAATCACAATTTATTTGTAATAAAATATGCTAATTTTATTTCATTATATTATCACTATTGATTATGGCTTTACTAACTTCTCAGGAAGTATGCAACAGTTATCAAACAGTTCAAGTTGGCTCTGTAGATGCTGCTTGTATAAAATTAAGTCAAAGAAAGTATTACAACACAACTTGGCAAAACTATTGAAGAATAAATGAAATCATAGCTGGCTATAGAAGAGCCATCATGGATGTTTTTACTGACATAAATACCAATATCCCTAAGGAAATGTTATGTAAAAATAAAACAGACATGGATGAAAGTTATGCAAGCAAGAAGGAATTTAAGTGGATGGATGTCATGGAAAAATGAGGGATGATGAGAGAGGATGTGTTGTATTTATGGAACTGCAAGTTGGTAATCAACTCAAGAGCTAAAACAGAGAGGTCAATAAGAGATAAAGTTTCAAATTCAAGGAGGGTAATGAAGTGAAATTTTGCATCACTTAATAATTCAAGCCTAACGCAAGTTCAATCCCTGGTTCCACCAAAAAAAAAAAAAAAAAAAAAAAAAGAAACATGATAATAATAATTCAAGCCTAAGAGTTAAAAGTTCAGGTAAAATAAACAATAGATGGCAGGAAATTTGAAGGACATCTTCAGATTGAAGAGATGGATTACAGGAGAGAAAAGGGAAGTTAAAACAACTTGAAATATATATAGCAAGAGAGAGAGAGAGAGAGATTTAACAACCCTCTTAGATGCTGTCAGTTATTGTGGATCGCAAACTTAAACTAATAAAAAACAAAACTTAAAAACAAAAAATGCTGTATGTATGTGTATTAATTCTCTAAGATATATGTAAGTATTGTGTATTACAAATATAGACACGTAAAATGTCAACTGAACAAATAGTGCAAGCCCTTCAAGTTTTATCAACTACTAGGACCACACAACCAAAGCAGTCTCCCTTGTGGATTCCGTCACAGGACCTCCCAGAAGGAAAAGCAACACAGTGCAGGAGCCAGGCATGAATCTCTTGGCACACACCCGCTCACATGCGTTTGAGGACTAAGGCAACTCAATAACAAAGGCAGAGAGAGACAGACAGTCACTCTTAAGAAGTTCAAAAGGTAGTGGCAAAGTAAGACTTAGAATTTGTCAGCACTATTAGAATGTGGATAAAATTTCCAGTATGTTGCATCCCTTCAGTCAGAGTTGCCAAAGAGGAGGTCTGAAGCAGGTGTTAATATTGCTGCGCGGTGCATCGGAGACTCAAGGTGTTACATGCCTTTGCTACAGTGAGAGTATAATAAAATAGAACAAGTACAAAAGTGCAAAATACAGCTACTCACCCAAATGTCAGACCAGAATAAAGGCCATCATTCAGACGCCTGACATGACAGGCAGAAAGGCTTGTTTTGTCAGAGTTTTACAGTTCCCAGGAGACACTTGTACACAGTTACTGAAACCTATTGCCGTTATTGGCCTTGAATTCTCCCTAATGGATGCCATTCAGTTACCGTTCTCTGATCATTCTGACAGAAAATTGAAGTCTGAAGAGACCTTGTTTGTTTGTCCTTTAATATCCAGGGGGAACAGCATGCTTCATGTTCCATCTGTGATTCATCCTTATTTTAATCAGCATCTCTTACATAAGCTAAAAGAGAAACTGATTGAAGCTGTTATTTTGCTGGCAAAGAGAAGTTTTTTATTTGCAAAAACCTCAGGAGGAAAAATACACAGACTTGAGCACTTACTTTTGGAGTGTCTGTACATTGTATCATTGCTTTTAACTGTATACAATTCAAATGTTACTTGGAGAAATTTTAAAAGCACCCCACCTTTGATTATAAAGTGGCATGTAATTTCCTCTTTGATTCTGTATGTCTGTCTGTCTGTCTCTGTCTGTCCATCTCTCCAACTTCCTGTGCCCATCTCCCTCCCTCTTCTTCTTTCTCTCTCTCCCTCTCTTTCTCATAGTGACTTCTTTAATACTTGATGAACAAGGTACTGAATCCCTATTTGCACCTATTCAGTCTACTTGGCAACAAAGAGCTCAATGATTTGATTCTGGAATCCTGAGAAAAGTAAATTTGCTTAGACCAAATTCCTCTAGACATTGTTAGATACTAAGCCAAATATCAGCCAAGTAACAATTTGGCAATGACTGTTCTATAATCTAAGGTAAAGACAAAAATTTTTTAAACTTTATTTTGCAGTACTGAGGATTGAACTCAGGAGAAGTGCTTATTCTCCTGAGCCCCCCAATTTTTTTAATCTCAAATTTGGAATTAGTGTTCTTCCAAATCATGCTTGCATTTAGACTGATCTCTAAGTCATACATCAGCATCTACACATTGTGACGCGGGCTTGACACTAGTAAATAGAAATGACCATACAAATAAAAGAAGCAATATGTCTGGAAGAAAATATATTGGTCGTTGGATCTCTATGAAAGTGAATACTTAAGGATTTACATGAAAAAAAATAGTGAATATGTAATATTTGAGACAGTTTTCTTCCAAACTTCCCAGGTATATCTCCAACACATTAGATTTACATAAGTTTGTTTTTGTAAGTGAAAACAGGACCATTTCTCTTTTTTTTGTGGTACCAGGATTGAACTCAGGACGCTGCACTTGCCAGGCAAGCACTTATTCTACTCAGCTATCTCCCTGGCTCTGTTTTTTTATTAAAAATAATTTGATACTCTTCATGAAAGACATATTATAGCTTTAGTAATGCTACTTCTCATTTCACATCACAACTTTTATGTATACATATAGATATTTGCACCTTCTAATTATGTCTAGTGTCAGATTCCATCCATGGCAAACTGTAACATGCGACAAGAAAGGGATAAATTTTACCAAGTTCCCCATGATTCCATCCCATTTACCCTTTAAACCACACTCCATGAGTAGATGCTTTATTCAAATTTCCAGGCTTCTCATATTGTTCTAGCTTCGTTCTCCAAGTTAAAATTTATAAAATGAGTATAAGGTAAATAATTTGTATAGAGAAGTCTGAATACTTCTGCATATACAGTTAATGCCAACCTAATTTATTCTATGGCCAGGGAGATGGCTCAGTGGGATAAGCCCTTCTCTGGCAAGCACAAGGGCCTGAATTCAATCCCCAGTTCAATTATAAAAAAGATATCCAACCTAATTTATTCTGTTTCACCTTTCTTAAGGTATGTATTAAAATATAAGAAAGATTATACAGGTTCTACTCTAGAGACATTTATATTGCAGGAAAAGATGTGGAGAAAAGAGGTAGCATCTAAAATAATCATTAAGAAATCATTAAGAATTAGGAGACCAATATGAAATCTATTATTTCACCCATAGAGGGAGTTGACCCAGCTTACACCTTTAACCTCTAGCCGCTCTGTGAGTCAGTAAATTTCTGTTGATTAAACTAGCCAGCTTGTGAGGCTCTTTTATAATACCCCTAGTAAATCAGAGCAGTTGTTTCTATTCCATGTTTGGATGTATTAAGAGCAATAGATTTTTTAATTTTAATTTTTGAATACAGGGTCTTGCTACACAGCTCAGACTCATGGCGATTGTCTTGTCACAGCATCCCTAGTGCTGGGACTACAGGCCTGTGCCACCGCACAAGGGTCCAGGACCACATGCCATGCTGTAGTGCGAGTCGAACTCAAGACCTTATTCATACTTGTAAGGCAGGTGTGCAGGCCACCGAGATATCTCCTCAGTCCAAGGGAAGTGTTTTTAAATTTTGTTACTTAGTTTTGAAACCTCATCAACCTCAAAGTGTTTATGTTAATCATTCTTTTTTACGTTATGGATTTTCTTTACCTGCCTCGTAATTCTTGTTTCTGTGCTGGACTTCGTGGTTAATAAAACAGCAAGTAGGAAAGGAGCTTTGGATTGAATTATGTTCCTTTACAAAAGTTTGGTTTTGACAAAAAGTTAAATTACTAATACATCCTTTTCATTATGAAAAGCTTCTGTGAAAGTTTGGTCCTTACTCGGAGGAATGTCTGTTGATGAATGTTGTGATTCTTACTGCAACTTTTCCTTACTCTAACTGAATGCCTGGAGTAGGTGATAATCCTTGCTTGTTCACTCCTCAGTATGGGCTACAAATACGACATATTTTAGTTACTCATGAGATCTGCAGCATGGTCTTCCATATAGGCCTATAAATGGGGTCTTGTCCTAAACATATGCACCTTAGTTAGCCCCAAGACCACGGGGATATTCCTCACACTCTCTGGTAAAATTGCATAGCACAAATTTTCTTTCCTAGAATTTTGTTAAAAAAAATCCAGTTGGTTCTACTTACAAAATTCATTTCTTCCTTTCTCCCATACACAATGCACTGCAAGAGTTTTCACCTTGCTGCCACATGTGTGTATTTCTTACTAAGAAACGGCCTGTGCTCTTTGCTGCCTAGTACCTGAAAGGCATAAATTCATGCATTTGCTGCAGTGCTTAAAGCCATAGGGTGGGAGAGCAATGTAGTGTCTCTTAATGTGTGTTAGCTAGAAGGCAACATTACAGTGATTATGAAATATGTTTATAGGATCTCTTAAAGTTTGCATAAAATAACTACAGTTTGTTTATTTTCTTTTGAATATTTTTATATTTTCTACTTTTAAGTGACTTGTGTATTTTCTGGGCAATTTTTATCAATTCTAAGAGCATCTTCTTAAACACAACATATATTAGGAAATAATCTGTATTACAAAGTATTTTTATCTTTCTCCGGGCTTCTTAAGGGCAGGACAGTTAACTTTAAATAAATTAAATCATGGCTTCTTTAATTTTTGTCCTTTTTCTCCAAAATAATAAAATCTCACATAAATCATCAAGTAGTATTTAGCAGGTATTTTACTGAGTAACTATTATGTGCTTACTACTATTCTAGTTTGGATATAGTAAAGTAAATAAGATAGGCATAGACTGCCTTATCAATGAGAGAATATTTTAACAGTAAAAAGGTCAAGGAAAAAAACTGAAAATAAGTTAACAACATAACTTCAGAGTAATTAAAATGTGAAAATAAGTAAGACAATATGAAAGAATAAGATAATTTGGTGAGGTAAAAACAGACTTGCTTCAGAATGCCACCATGAAGACCTCACTAGACAAAGTGACATTTAAGCAGATACCTAAAGCTGAGAAGACGCCAGATAATGGGAAACAATGCATGTGACCCTTAGTCAACGACAGAACAAGGGTAGGTGGTGAGAGAAGTATAAGACAATATTATCTTAAAACTCTCTAAAAACTAAAAAATATGCATGAATGACATTATTTTAATACATTACAAATATTGGCCTAATATAATAACTATTTTGCTAATTTTTCAGACTTATTCCAATGTAATTAGTGAAAGAAATATTACCCCAAACTTTAGACCATAAGGTCTTATAACAAATAAACATGAAAATATGCATAATTTAAGTTGTGATACTACTAACTTTCCCCACAAATTTCTGTGATGCACTCAAAACGAAAAAAGTATTCCTTTACTGATTCAAATAACACTATATTATATTATATTATGTTATATTATATTGCTAGCAATATCCAGTACTCTCATACCAAGTCTAACTTGTCAAATACTTTCTTGATAATTATTTTACAGGTTGTTTTTCTCTAAAAGGTTTCAAAATATTTGAAGCTAGAGATGGAATGTTCATTTATCTTCAAAAGAGATCATAAAATTAGTGGAGGATCTAAAGGATATTAACAGCACGGATAATAAATACAAGTACTTAGCACACTTATTATGTGTGTTCAGAACATGAGAAGCATGTAGCCTTGAACTTGGGAACAGTATTATACTTTTCCAATGTTCCATTCTTACATTTACATTCTATTCCTATCTTTTATCTAGTACGTACCAGCTTAATTTTATTATCACCTAACCTTTCCGTTAAATTAATTGGAATTTTGAGTAAAATTAAAATTTATCATATTACATTCCACAGTCAATTTTATTTTATATTGTTCGCAAATTTTTCAGTACAGTAACTTATTGACTGGCAATAAAAACTATGAATAGTTGAATGAAGTACCTTCTTGAAATACCTTTTTATAATTTCTTTGTAATTGTGGTTTTCCTGAACTTGAATCTGTGACATTTATTATTTTGGCATCTCTTTTAGGCAACTAAAACACATAATGTGCAACTGAATGTATGTTTTTATTGCCACTATACAGGAAAATGAGGGGTATGATCATTTGAAACACCCCCCCATAAAATTTTTAAAAATGAGAATGGATATATCATACCTTAAGAATGATGCATCCTCTGAACCACATTCATTTTAGCAAAAAGCCTTATATAACTTATCTCCCCATAGTTTGCTTTAATAATTTTATTTTTCTCCAAATTTATCCTTTAAAATGATTAAACTTAAACTTGAATAAACCAATAAAAATAAATTTCTGTATATCATTAAGGAAATCTTTGACATAAAATTAAAAGATTACATTAAAGACCATTTGAAGGATGGGCCATATAGCTCAGCAGAGTTAAGTGCCTGCCAGCAGGCACAGGGCCCAGGGCTTCTATCCCTTGGCCTGCCATTCTTGCTCTTCTCCTGGGACATGCTAAGAAGGCAATTAAGACTGAGCATGGTGACCCATATCTATACTCTCAGCTCTTGGGAGGTTGTAAAAAGGCGGATCACTATGAGTCTGATCTAGTAGTGAGACCCTGCACACCTGGTAGACCCTTCCCTAAAATATAATGGATAGATAGATGGATAGATAGATAGATAGACAGATACCATTTGAATCCCTCGTGACTGTGTATCAAGGTGCTAAGCAACTCCCAAAACATTGTCATGACTTTCAAATTATTTATTTATTTATTTTACAAATTATTTGTGAATTCATAAAAAGTTCGTAATACTCTAAAAGCTAAATATTTGGGAAAAAAGTAGAACAGCATTTTTTCTAAGTAGCTGCTTAAAAATATCTATGAAATGGCTCTCTCCTTATTCTAGTGCGTTGCACAAGAAAAGTGTCCTGGGTCCTATGTCACCTAGCGAACACACTGTACTCAGGGGTATCCATTTCTGCTTAGCTTACTAATGATTCAGTCAGTTCTGGATGCTATAGAAGAATATACTATGGTGAATTCAGAACAGAAATTTGTTTGTCACAGTTCCAGAATTTGTAAATTCCAAGAAAAATCCATGGGCCAATTTGACATCTTTTCAATTATAGAATGAGCAGAATACGCATGTCAATAACAGTTTTTGGCCCACCAAATGACAACAGTGATTATGTCAGACCAGATCTCTGCCTTTTAGCTATGCTCTGAGAATGAAAGAAAGACAAGCACACTGACAACCTCCATACATTTTAAAGAATATGCTGACTGACGAGGCAGTCGTATTGTGAGACAAGAAGTCAGTGGGTGCTATAAATCAGAAGAGGACTATCAGTGAGTATGGTAGTGGAAGCTCTTCATAGCTGTGTCTGAAATATGTACACTGGAACATTATCCTCTAGGAAAGGCACTTTTGTCATTTGTGACAAAATGGATTAACCCGACAGACATTCCATTAAATAAAGTAAGCCAGACAGACAAAGATAAAAATGTGTGATTTCATGTGAAGTGAGGTTGTCTAAGATATATTCAGAGAAAAGAAGGCTGATACCAGAGGATACAGAGGGGCAGAACAATAAAGGATGGAGATGGGGGACAAAGGACACTGAATTTCAATTACACATGAGAAATATGCTCAAAAAACCTATAAGTGTTATGGTGACTGTGGCTAATGTCACCATGAAATTAAAAGTGAGCTTTAAAAGGAGAAGAAATGGAAAGAAAAAGAAATTTGTAAACAAAATATAAAAATATTAGACAAAATTAGTTCTCCAGTGGAAAATTCTGCTTCTCAATTGTCCCAGGTTTGCCAGTAAGATAAAAGAGTAAATTTCACTTGGCAAAGAGCAGCTCTCTCTTGCATAATACTTGAATGAAAAAGTTTTGTCTTTCTCTCCAACCATCTTATTTTTCAAAATCTTCAATGTGCCTAACTTTTCTAGCTATGTTAATTGAGTAAATAAGATAATATTTCAGGCTTAGTGACCTGTAATCTACATGTCATTTTTATAGGGAAGGTTAAAATTATTTGTAAATGTCTAATTTAACACAGGGTGGAATCTTTTAATGGTGTCATAGTATCTGTGTTTTGCCTTCTCTATAATTTAGCAATTGGGGAAAAAAGATAGTAATTGGACATAATGATAAAGGAATATTTTCTCAGAAGAGAATTTTGAAATTATATAAACTTTGTAGCTTCAAGGGAAAACCTAGTTAGAAAGTAATTTGTAGCTTTAAGGCAATCATCTCACTCCTGTGGTAGAATTTAAGCTTTTGCAAATTCTCTGACTTTTAGACTATACTTTGCAAAGCTCTAAGAAGTACAAAGATTAAATGTCAAATTAAAATATCAGAAAACATAGTTCTGACAGTATAGCTGACAGAACTTCAGACTGAAAAGAAGAAAAAGAATCAGATTAGAAAAATGGTCAAACCCATTATGTTGATCTTAAGCAACCACAATCAAAACATCTATAGCACTCCATCCCTCTGAAACCAGAAGAGCAAAAGCAATTCAAGGCAACAAAGGCCAGGCAGGAGACATCATAAACCTTGGTTTGACCTTACACTACAAAACTAAAGTTATGAAAACAGATTAATATTAACAAAAGGAGATTTGAGGCTGAAAGGATCAGGACAAAAATTTCAGAAATAACTTCCCACACATTCAGCTACCTTACTTTAGGAAAAGGGGGTCAAACACTTTCAGTGGAAGAAAAATCACCTTTTTTTTTTGTAAAGGTGTTAGCAAATTTGTGCTTCCATATATTAAACACAGAACCTAGACTCTTATCTCTTGTCAGGCACTAAACCAAAATAAAAACTATTAAAGATCTAATTACAGTGCAGAAATACACAATCTGCTAAAAGTTGGGATTGGTAAAACTCTAGAAGTCACAAGGATAGGCAACGGCTTTATGAAAAATATCCCAGACACACAGGAAATATTACAAAGTATCAGTAAATGAATCACATAAAATTTAAGAGCTTTTGCACAAGGAAAGAAACTACCAACAAAATGAAGGGGCAACCCACAGAATGAGAAAAAAATTGTCTGCTACTCTTCAGCCAGGTTAATATCTAGAATATATAAAGAACTCAATGGAATTCCAAATTTAAAGACCCTTTCCAAAAATGGGCATCTGAAATGCACAGACACCTCTCACATGAAATAAATTGATCAAATAAATACATGAAAAACTGTCCAACAGTTCTGGTTATTTAAGAAATGCAAAGCAAAACAACACTGAGATTCCATCTCATGCTATAAAGAATGACTAGCCTCAGGAAATCAGACAATTACAAATGCTAGAGGGGCTGTGGGGAAGAAAATCTTTTTCTACTGTGGGTGAGAGTGTAAGTTGTTACAATCACTTGGACAATCAGTATTGTTTTACTAGAAAACCCTAAAATTAGAGCTTTCATTTGATCCAACTATTCTCCTTCTAGGTATCATCCTGAAATTATTGAAAGCATCCTCCTGTGGTGATACACAGACACCCACATTTATAATAGCACAGTTTTTTGTTTGTTTTTGATACTGGGAATCAAACTCAGGACCTTGCACTTACCAGGCAGGTGCTCATGCTGCTGAGCTATCTCTTCAGGCCTGCAGCATCTTTTATAGTGGCTAAACCTTGGAAGCCTGAAGGGATCCATGTGTCTCAGTGTGATCCATTCTACAATGAGAGAAACAGCAGTAGGGATGAGGAAAAAATAGACAAGAAGGCAAAGCTGGCTTAGGTGGTGGCTTATCTAGCTGGCTGGTGAGATGACCCTGTGAGCAGCAATATGAATGTCTATTTATACCTGTGCAATGTTAGTAACACGTGACACAAGGTTGCCTAGTGACTAATAGCCAATCTTAACAGTCAGGAACCTTATCTCAGGAATGAAGTAATTTGTTTGCTTCAGGCAATGAGACCTAGTCTCACCTACATGCATTTAATCCATTCTCCAACTTCCCTGGCATATCCCTCTTTTTTGTTTTGTTGTGTCAGATATGGGTGTCCTGTGGTAGTTAGAGAAGCTGTATTTGGAGAATTATTTAGAGAACTTTTTCATACTTGATTTCAGTAAAGCAATTTTCGATGCTTGAGTTCAGCAGTGTAGCCTTACATAGTCCAATAGTCCATAACAGTAGTGAATTATCAGTACAATTGGTAATTGTCAGAAGATAGTGATTTGAGCTTCTGCAGCTTAGCATATTAATACGACATTACTTTCCACATCTTATGGTTATACTTTTCTGATGGATGGTTAAGACTAAGTTAAAGCAAGACCTGTATAAAAACAAATTTAACTTTTGCTGCCTGACCAGTTCAATTAAATCTGCTGAGGACTTATTGCAGAACAATGCACAGCACCTCTTAGAGTTTTTGTCAGTGTCAGACATCTGGATGAGTCACAGTCATTACTTGACCAATTTGCTCTCTGTGACAGCCTGAGAGATTTTTTTCTCTCTATGTGACTCTCCTTAGGTGCAGTGTACATCATTGATCACTTTCCTCTGTGGCCTCATAATCTTGAATGGAAAAACAGTTTGGGACAGAACTGAGTTATAGGATGTCACAGCAGGGATTCTCTTAGGTCCTAAGTCCTCATTGACCTTGAAGATCTAGGTCCAAAATATTGGCTATGTTTTTAGCCCATCTAGTATTTGGTCTTCAAACTTTAGTTGTTAAGCATTCAGAAGAGCAACTTAATGACAGTGCCCTGTAACAGAGGCAGTAAGCTTAATATTACCATCTATCTAAATATCAAACACCTTACACATAAAATGAAACTGTTATTTTCTAACAACCATGGATATTCTAACATTTAAATACCTACAGAATGTTAAAAGACAATAATTACATATTCCTACATAGAAATTTGGGAGTCAAAACCATATACAACATTGTAGCAGAAAGATCCTGATGATATTTTGTGACATACTTACATTTTTGTTTTGGCATAACATAACCCTATTACCCAATCATCTCTAATAAGTAAGAGATGTTCACTAACTAGTTATTCTTAAATAGGACACACAACACAAGTCTTTTTTTAAGGCAGAGGTTTGAATCTGTGAGAAAGTCTTATCACAATAAACAATCTTTGTTTTACATTTCAGAAGGCCTCTACAGTTGGAATCATGAAAACAATACAGATGAGCGTAATAATAATGCTTTATTGTACACATGTGAAAACCTTTGTTTTTTAATTTAGTTTTATACCAAAACCAGATTTAAGAGAAAATCTTATTGTAATTTTTTTCTGAAATACTATCTTTTAACCAATGACCAATTTATTGAGGGTGTCTTCTAAGAGACTATAGAGATTATTAGGAGCTCCTCATTAATGAACAAAAAGGTTGGCCACACCTCTTATTCATCAGTTGGACTCCTCTCTAATAATTTCTTTTCACTCTAAGGAATTTATGTTAATTAGCTTACACTTTTTAATAAACTGTTATAAACTGAATTTAATATCACTTAGACCAACTAGTAACTTTGGAGAATGCATGTTTTTAATCCTAAATTGTATTATGAACAAATGATCAAAAAAGAAAAAAGACACAATGACATACACATAGTCAAATACACAGTATACACAAATGTCTTTACAAAATTGTGAGTGGAATAAACTATATATTCCTGGCCAGATTAATTTATAGTAACTCTATTACAATTTTTATAAATTTAGAATTCTAAATAGACTAGTCAGATTTTGTGTTAATAAGCAGCAATATCAGAAAATTTTAGGAGGTTACAATGAGGTTTTCTCTTAAAAACTCTTATCTATAATTAATATGCATATTGTGGATTTTTTGTCTTGTTACTAGTAAAATTAAGCTCAGTTATTTTTGTATATTTTATCATCCAATTAGTACTTAGATTTCCATTTTGTCAGTTCCTTAAATAACCCCCAAGCTGGATCTAGCCTCATTGCTGTTAACTTCTCCATATCTGGCTTCTTGGTGTAGCTTGGCAGCACACGCTTGTACCCAAAGATATAATTTAGCACTTCCTGGAGAAACACAAGAACACCCTCTGCCCCAGGTTACTAGTGGACTGGATCCCTTTTGTAGCCTAAAACTTTTTTTTAAAAGCATATTATTTTTATCTTTAGGACAGAAACAGCCTTTTAATCTAATCACCTTAAAAGGAAAATGTCCTCTCTAAAGGACCTTTCTCTTACTTGATGGAATTCTTTCTGCTGCTGTACTTCCATTTTTTGCAGAATTTAAAATATTTAATAGTGTTTATTGACAAGTGAAGCTGGAGGAATTGCTTCCCCCTTTTGTTTTCATAACTGAGTTTTGACTGTACAGTGAGAAACCTGTGTCTTATATTTTAGAAGAGGAAGCCATACTTTTCCTCACTTAACTTACTATGACCTATCTGTGAAACAGCACATTATTTTATCTAAAGTTAATGATACTCAATAATACCAGAGAAATGAGTGCAAAATCGAGATTCAACCAATTAATATTACCAAATAAAGTCGAAAATCATGAACAGTTGATCTGAACAGTTTGGGACACACTGTGTCTTTGTTGGACACATTGGCCCAGGTATGAGGATGTTCTAATAGCCTGTACCCCTTAGGAGGCCACCACTGGGCCTTTTATTATATAAGTGGGAGGTCAAAATCAAGCTATGGCTTAAACTGCACTGGTTTTAGATTGTACTCCAAAACAAATAATCATCTTTATTAGGAATTAAAAGAATTTTAGCTAGTATTTTAAAATATCCCCATTATTGTAAATCTTTGGAATTTTTTTAAAAGCATATTATTTTTGTTGTTAGGACTGAAACAGTCTTTTAATGTAATCACCTTAAGGGGGAAATGTACAAACTTCTCTTTTAGTGTCAGGTAGAGAGATAACCACTCTACTTCCTGCATTTCTGCTAAGCTCTATTCCTGGAGGAAGGACTCTTTGATACAGGGAATGAAACTCCCAACGTGAAAGGCACCTGGGATGAGTTTGTGTTCTTTAAAACTGAAAAATGAACTTTAGAAACAAATGGAGGTTAAGAGCAGAATATTTATTGAGGGAAAAAGCTTCTGTCCAAGAGAGGGACAGAAGAGACCCAAGTGGGTTTTCCCCAGGAAGCTGTTTCTTCCAATGATTTTTATAGAATGAAACCATATTGTGAGGTGGGTGTAAGGTGGCGAACATGGGAACTTGGGTGGGTGAACATGAGTTAGGATAAAACTAAGGTCAACAAGCACCATTGCTCAGTTAAAATTGATTAAATCCAGGACAAATGAGGAAGTGTGTCACATAGCAAGTGGGCATGATTATGAGAAATGGTCTTTTCCTCTGGGGATTGGGTTAGTGACTCCTTACAGCTCTTTCAAGGTGATTGATACATATGTCACTAATGCCCATCCTTAGAGAAGTACATGGCTGTATTTGTTTATTATTTTGTCTTGAGGTGTGACCTAAAGCCTGAGTGTCTGTGTCTTCCAAAGTTGCAAAGTCACCTTATTTTCCATACCGTCTCCTTGAGGGTCTGACCCTGTCTGACTTCCTATAATGTTTCTATCTAATTTAGCTGCCTAAAGTACTTTGTATCTCTCCAGGTGAGCAAACCAGCTGCCTTACCCAGACACCATCCACACTTGCAATTGAAAAATCTCTTTGAAATATTTTTCCTTTAATTAATTTATATTTATTTTTTATGTATTTACTGCAGGGTGTCACTACATAGATTGGACTTCTAGTGACCTTTCCAAGCTCAGGCATGCACCACTATGCTCAGTCTCAGTTGCCATCTCAGAATGCTCTGTGGGCAAGGCCAGCAAGACACCCCAGGGATTGAACCCTAGCCTCTGTGCTTTGCCTAAGCAGGTGCTTTAGTCCCCTGAGCTATTTGGCTGTCCCTTAATTTTCATTTTTAATCCAATATTTCTTTTTAATAATTTAAAAATTTTTATTAAGGGAAAAATAACCAGATGAGCAATATAAGGGTCTGGTGTGGGTCAGACAATGGTTTGGGAGGATTGAACTATAACTTTGATTTCCCTGCACAATCGGCATCAATGACACAAGGCAAAAATCTGGAGACCTTTTAAAATAAGACTGTGAGGATCAGTGGTGTAGCTCAGCAGACTAAATACTTCCTTAGGTAAGCACAGGAGCCAGAGTTCTATCCCTGGCAGCACATGCTGCACTGGCCCTGCCCCCAGGAGTGCTGAGCTGGGGATGGAGTCCAGGCGTGGTGGCACACACCTGTAGTGCCAGCACTAGGAAGGCAGAAATCAGGAGGATCACTATGAGTCTCAGCTGTGTAATGAGACCCTGTACAAAAAAAAAAAAAAAAAAAAAAAAAAAAAAAAAAAAAAAAAAAAAAAAAAAAAAAAAAAAAAAATCAACCAATCAACCAACCAAAACAACCTTAAAATAAGACTGTTGAAGCCTAGCAAGATTCCCACTGTACCCTGAGGCATATATCCATAGATTCCTCTAGGAATAATATGGGGTCACATTTCAGGAGTTAATAGGAATCTGGAGGAGAAACTAAGGTCCAAGCCTCGGAGGTTGGGGTTGTAGCTCACCAGAGGTCTGAGACACTTGTGGTGGGGGAGTGGAAATTGCCCCCATTGTTTGATGGGTTAGAGGTGGGTTCCATCTGAAGTTTTTTGAGCCACATCAATTTTAGATCTACATGCACTTGTCCAGTGGTTCCCTCGTTTACACCTAGTAGGGGGAACACAAAGTTTTATTGAAAAGACAGATAATGGCTGTGGTGTTTTGTTGCAACTGAACAGTTTTGGGCTAAATGTCCCTCATCTCCGAAATGGAAATAAATGACCTCAATTTCTTCCTGGACTATAAATGAATAAGCTGAGTCACAGTAGCTGCTGCCAAGGCAGCTCCCTGTACATATGAGGAGTCACCATGCGTACCAATCTGAATCAGCTCAGGCAGGATGGTCTGCTTTGTGTGGGCTCTTAAAGCCTCTTACACCATTTATTTGGATTTTTGAAGGCCAATTGTTGAACTTTTCTGGCTTCTTTGTCACTTATAATCCTCTCACTAGCTTTCAATAAACATGCAAAATCTTGGAAAGGTTCATCAGGGCCTGCCTAATGGAAGTATGTTACGGGACGCTTCACTCTTAGTTAGCTCATATATTTGCAATGTGAAGGTTGGTTGATAGCTTGTGCTCGTGAGGGCATCCTCACCCGTAAGCATATCACTAGTAATGGCTAAGTTGTGAACTGCACTTCAAGCTGCCTGTTCTGTGCAGTACTCAGAGGGATTTCCTTTCTACAACGATCTCCTGGATTCAAACATGCGTTAGCTATTTCTTTCCAATCATTTGGGGCCAGTCTGTTGTTCAAGCGTTTCTACTAAACTCAAGGTAAAAAAAGCAGGAGGGCCATAAGTAGCAACAGCTTATTTCAATTCTTTTAAGGTTTTAAAAGGTATGGATTCATGGACACCTAAAACTTGTCCTTGATTATTAGGGATTTGATTTTCAGAAATGGAACAAAGATGTTGCAAACCCTACAGGGACTCCCCCACCAGTCTGGGTTCTTTTAATGCCAGTTGCAAGGGGGATAAAGAAAATGGCTCTTCTTTCCTGGAGGCTGAAATTTCAATCTATGACTCAGCAAAATTTCTCTGAGCTGCCATGGCCAGGATGACAGCTTGTGGCTCCTTAAAAAACATTGACTGTTTCGTTTTTTGCCGAGATTTTAAGCATAGGCACTATCACGAGCCTAACGTGCATAGCCAATACCAAGACCACATCATACCAGAGTCATGACCACCTATGTAGCACCAGGCACACAGTACTGTAGTTGATGGTACACACCAACCCTGTGACTGGATGGGGTAAACAGATGCACAGACAGCCCCAGCTGTGTCTGCCCAAGACCAGAATGTGGGGACCTCCCTGAACCCAGTTTGTGCCCCTCTCCCTGGTGGCACCATGATGCTTGGAAACAAATGCTTGTAACTCAAAAGAACTTTCTCTTTTTTCATCTAATTGAGCAAAGATAGAAGGGATTTAAACTCTATCTGCTGTACCTTTGCTTTACCCTTCTTTTCCTGTTTGGGACTTAATTTAAAATAATACTTCACTCTAAGTCTTTTGTACTAATCGTAGAAAATAGCACAAATAAAGGAACCAAGAAAATGACAAACATTTTTGTATAGATCTATAAACAGCTACAGTTTTTTTTTTTTTTTTTTTTCTTTTTTAGTGCAGGGTCTATAGGATCTACAGAGTTTCATTACACAGATCAAACTTGTAGTACACCTCCTGTTTCAGCTTCTTAAGTGATGGAATTACAGGCACACCACCACGCCCAGTCTCAATCACTGTCTCAGTGTGCCCTGGGGAGGGGGATGTGGCATGGCAGACAAGGAATTGGACCCCTGACCCCGTGCCTGCCTAAGAAGGTGCTTTAATCTGCTGAGCTATCTGGCCAGCACTCCACTTACAGTTCCTGAAACTCTTTTTGTTCCATTTTTAACTCAGTCAAACTTTTCCTTTTCTGGCTTCTGTCAAACCTATTTCTCAGTGCTCCTCTATCTCTCTGGCCATAGTGAGCCTCCATCCTCAAGTTTTATACCTAATGTGCCAGTGCCAATGTTTTCTATCCTTTTCTTTATGATTTTTTTCATGTGTTTTTAATAGAGAGATTGACCTGTAGTTCTCTTTTATAGCTTTTTCTTTTCCTTGCTTCGGTATCAAAGTGAGGTTTATCTACACATATGAGTTAAGAGGAATTGCTTCCCTCTAATTTCATTAAAGAATTTGAAGGATATTGGCATTTAAATCATCAATAAATATTGTGCAGAATTCAGCAGTGAATCCAGCAGAACCTGTTCTTTTCTTTGTTGGTAAGTTATTTCTTACAATTTTAATCTCATTAACTGATATTGTCTTATTCAAAATATTTATACCTTTTTGGTTCAGCTTTGATAATTCATCAGTTTCCAGGAATTTTTCCATTTCTTTTGGGGTTCTTATCATTATTTTTCTTTATATATTTGACACAGGGTCTTACTATGCAGCTCAGACGCCTAGTGACCCTCCTGCTTTTAGCCTCCCCAGCACTGGGGTTGCAGGCACTCACCACTGTACCCAGTCTCAGTGGCCAGCTCAGCATGCTCAAGCATGGGGCCGGCATGGGGTGCGGTGGTGGGAATGGAATCAGCATCCCGCACTTGCCTGACGAGGCTCTTAGTCCACTGAGCTATCTGGCTGGCCCTTGTTTCCTATCCTGTGGGAGTAAAGACTTTTGAGGTAGATATTAATGATTTCCTGAATTTCCTCAGGATCTATAGAGATTTCACCCTTTTGATTCCATATTGCATGAATTCGAGTTTCTTTCTTTCTTTCTTTCTTTCTTTCTTTCTTTCTTTCTTTCTTTCTTTCTTTCTTTCTTTCTTTCTTTTTTTCTTTCTTTCTTTCTTTCCTTTCTTTCTTTCTTTCTTGATAAGTTTTCCTAGAATTTTATCAATTTTGTTTATACTCTCAAAGAACCACCTCTTTGTACTAATTTCTTGGCCTAAATTGTATTAATTTTTGCTCTGATCTTTGTTGTTTCCTCACGTGTATGGCTTTAGGCTTAACTCATTCTTTTTTTTTTTTCTCTAGAGGCTTAAAGTGCAGCAGTAGGTTTCTGTGTGTTCATTGTGTTTTCTTGATGTGAAAATTTGCCATTATAATTTCCTCTCTCTGTCACTGTCTCTGTCTCTGTCCCTCATTCCCTCTCTCTGTCTCTCAGTGTGCTCCTTTGTACTTATTGATAATTTTCCCACTTATTATTGTGAACCACTGGTTTCTTAGGAGGTTGTTTTTTTTCTAAATTTACATGTGTTCCTCAAGATTTTTACATTACTTTGGCATTATTTGCCTATTTCATTGCACTATGGTCAGATAATATGCATAGGACAATTTTAACTTTTTTGCATATGGTCTACTTTACAGAACATTCTGTGTGCCTCTGAGAGTTTGTATTCTTATGATATTGCATAGAACACTGTAAACATCTCTGAAGTCCTTTTGTTCACAGGGAATAATTTCAGACTTCACATTGAAGTTGATATATCCCACATAATAAAGTTACCTAAAATGTAAAAAATAAAATATGGATATTATGTTTTCACTATGGTAATTGATTATGGTATCTTAATATGGATACCAAGGAAATCTGTGTAACTATTTTCAGTAAAACTATAGCACAAGTGGAAAATATGTCAATATATTTTTGAATAATTTTTCTTAGAATTTTATCAATTTTATGTAATGCAGAACACAAAATACTTTAGATACTACTAGTGTAAAGCCCAAATAATTTCTAAAAGCATACATGAGGTTGCACCGCCATCCTGTTCTGTATGCGCCGCCTTAGTACATCAACAAACCATGTCAGCTTGTACAGATACTGCCTGATGTTATGTCTGCTTATGGCCATAGAGCTTAAATCACCTATATTCCCAAAACAAAGAGGACACACAAACCTCAGCTGGGGCCTAGC
>PVKA01000802.1:83151-96763 GCA_004027165.1 Ctenomys sociabilis | reverse complement strand
GACAGGCCATTGTGACCCAGCCAGTCTTAAAAACAGTCAAAACTACAGAGTTAACTCATAGTTGTCCTTTGGCCTGCCCCTCTTAGTTTCACTAAAACGCCATATATTCTCAAACCCACCAATTATTTTAAAGGTCAACCTAAACTAACCAATGCCATTCGCTTCTGTAACTGTGCTTACAAGACCCTTCCTCCCTTTGTCTTCCGGCTTAAAACCCAGCCCACAGTCAGCTCGGGGCTCTCGGTCCCTGCGTGTTCAGTGAGCCCCATGCATGCATGGAAAATAAAATCCCCTTGCTTTTGCATGAGAGGACGTCTCTTGGAGTCTTTCTTCACGCGGTGGGCTTCTCAGACCTAACACTAGAAAGGTGTGAAGTATATCAGATCAAATGTGGCTCAAGTATTTCTGAGCACTTTAAGTTTATTTTATCTTTTCTTTCTCTTTTTTGAGATAATAGCTACAACTACATAAATATCAGCTCATATCATATGATTTACCACTACTTTAATTCATTTCTTTTGTGGGGGAAACTGGGGATTGTACTCAGGCTCTTGCACTTGCTAAGGAAGTGCTTATTCTACTGAACATCTTCCTGGGCCTTTAATTGTATTCTACAGACATAATATATTTTTCTTCCAATGACAATTCATAATTTTAAAGTTTGGAGATATTTTCTATATTATAATGTTCAGTATGTAGAAAGGAACACATAATAAGATGAATTATATGCAATGTATTTTTCACTCAAATATAATAATTTTGTGGTCCTTTATGCAATAATTAGTCTTCCCTCTCTTTCATTTGATCAAAGTAAATGTAAGCTAAGACATAATGTTATTAATTTATATTTCAATATTAATGAAAAGTTTAACATAAATTCCTGAAATGCTCATTCAAGGTATTTAATAATATTAATAAAATTACAAAAACTAAATGAGTAGGCTGGAGTTATAGCTCAGCACCTACCTGACAAGCACAAGGTCCCATGTTCAATCCCTGGTACCGCACACATACACACACACACAAACACACACACACAGAGTAAATGACTAAATATCCAATGTCATCAAGCTTTTAGTGTAGAAAGATGCTTTAAGTGGCAATTAAATTTCAGCCAAATGGCATAGTAATACATGAAATTCAAATCTTAAAAAATAATTTTCCAAAAACTATCTCTAAGATTATGCACTTGAAGACCAAGGCATCTATATTATAAATGCTACTTTCATGAAATGTTTTTAGTTATATACAAGTATCAAAAATGAACCAATGGGTTTCAAAAAATGTCAAATGTGATTTGTGTACACTGATGCTACCTATTTTTCAATATAGCTTCTGATGGAAGATTATAAGGATAAAACCTTTTATACTAAATGAATGCACTGGACCCTAAGGACACATCTAATTGCTAAGCATTTTTTAAAATACTATACTGTCTGATGTTTGTTATCCACTTAGTGAAGTATACCCAAGTAATTCTCTCACAAACATACCAGTAGGTTTTCATCTCTCAAAAGCAAAACCTGATGCTAATCATTATCTGCCGAAAAAATGATGTAGTGAATAGCAGTTAGGTGACAAAACTGAAAAAAGAATTTTGGGGCTTGGTTCAAAGACCAGTGTTTCAGCAATCTGCCTTCCCACACTGCTAGTGTTGCACCTCACATAAGTGACCACAGTTCTGGGCAGTAGCTCTTTATAGAGACTCTCGAGCTGAAGATTCATCCTCCATTCTGTTCCACTGCGTGGTTCAGTATTTCACTGACCATGTGCTATAATGCTCATGTCTAAGTTTATAGATGTGTGTGATGTTTCAACTATCAGTGCTTTTTGTTGTTTTTTTGTTTGTTTGTTTGTTTTGCATTTGTGCATTTGATACTGGGTCTCACTATGTAGCTTGGATACCCTCCTGTTTTCAGCCTCCCCAGTGCAGGGATTACAGGTATGTGGCACAACATCTGGACTTGTATTATGGTTCAGTGTGCCCTTGGAACACTGTGTGCATGGGGCCAGTGTTGCATGCGGAACTAGAGATTGAACCCTGGTCCCTGAGCTTGCCAAAGCAGGCACTTAGTCAGCTGAGCTATCTCTCTTGCCCCTTACCTACTGGTGTTACACAATATTTGCAAGCAGTAATACACCATAGCAAGGCAAAATGTTGCCTGCTATCTGCTACTTCAACTACTTCCTCTGGGAAGTACATGGTGGCAGCCTTTGTTCTCCTTATCCCTCCAACTCCTGCCTCTCTAGTTTTCAGAAAACCATGCTGCTGGGTGTGAAACTTGGTTTTGCTGCTGCATGTTACAGAACAAAAGCCATAGCTATAGACTTCACAGTGTGCCAGCATGTTCCATGTTCACACAAAGCTTTCTAATAGTTGCAGAAGCACTATGCTCTTGTGGTTACTGCCATAATACAGATTTCTGGCAGGTGACACAGCCTTGGCAATACAGAACTACAGTACAACTGTGAGCATCTTTTCTGGCAAATCAGTCTCTATTTCTAACTTTACATTAATAATTCTCTTGCAATGAATCCCATTTTGTTATGAAAGTAAAAGTGGATTTTCAAGAAACCTGGTGGATGGATATATTTTCCTCTATCCCACCACAGAAACTGGCACCCAGCATTCTACACTGTTTCTGTGAGCTTGACAATTCAAATATGTTATCTTTGTGGAATCATGCATTATTTATCTTTAGTAAGTAACTCATTTCCATTCACAAAATATCAAGATTCAAATATGCCATTTGTTGCATGTGGCAGAATTTCTTTCTTCTTAAAGGCCAACTAGTATTTGTTATGGCTTGTGTCTAGGTGCTCCCCCAGGGCTTACGTGCTCATATGTGAGGCTTCTCAGAGGTGGCTAGACCATGGGTCTGTGTTCCTGGGATAAAGCATGTGTAACAACTAAATTCGTTCTTGGTATTATTTCCTGTGTGATCAGTGTTTTGTTCGTGAAATCTTTGACCACATACAACTTCAAGAATTCTCCTATTCTCCCATCTAGCAGATTGAGTGCTTCTGCTTTAGTATTTAGATCCTTGATCCATTTTGATTTTAGTAGAATAAATGGTGATAGAAATAGTTCTGGTTTTAGGCTGAGGCATGAAGGAAGCCAATTTTTCCAGCACTAGATAGCAAAGAGGCTATTTTTCTTCCAGTGAAAGTAGTTGGCTCATTTGTCACAGATAAGGTATTACAGAATGTTTATAGCTGTTTCTTCGTGATTTAATATGTTCCTTTCTTTTTCTCTTTTTTTTTAAATTTAGAGCTATTATTTCTTTTTTATTTTTTTTTATTTTGTTGGAGAACAAATAGCAATGAGATAGTTTCAAGACAAATCAACAGGACAGACTCGATATATTAATACATTGCAAACTGTTTTCATAATGTTTTGGTATCGTGCAAGATGCATACATGATATTATACTTACAGACATTATTGTAGCAGATATCTCTAATCAGTGAATTAAGAGAGTGTAGCTATTTACTTATCTTATTTTTATACCTGAATTATATCATATATTCAATAATTAATACTTTCTACCTTGATATTTTCCTAGGGGTTGTCCATAGTACTAGAAGCCAACATAATATCTTGTCCACTATTATTGCAAATCTTGCTACTCATAGAATTATGCAGAAGCACGGCAAATTTATCCTAACTGTACTGTTTATACACACACATTATGATTCTTCCTTTGTATCCCCCTTTTTTGTCCAGATCTGTCAAAGATGGGCACTCCATTGTCATTAAACCAACTTAGGTGCCTGAACTCAGTGACACAATGCAACACAGTCCAGAAATCCACAATAATAGCGTGTTATCTGAAGAAGTTGTAGACTATAGCCATTTACAGCTCAACTTATTATTGTGTGCCTGCATTATGTACCTCATTTTTATTCTTTTCTGCTGGATGGTTAAGACCAAGAAAGAGCAAGACCTATGCACCAAAAGATGTAGCTTTTGTTTCTGATGAGGTCAGTAAAGTCCCCTCAGAGTTTATCTTGTAATCCTGTACCTTACTCTGTAGATCCTTTGTCTTTGTCATCCATGTGGATGAGTCATGGCCAATGCTTGACCAGTTTGCTCTCTGTGAGAGCCTGAGAGAAAGTTTTCTCTCCATGTGAGTCTCCCCAGGCACACTATAGATCATCAATCTCTTTGCTCTGTGGCTCCATAATCTTCTTGATCAGAAAATTTGGGGCACAAGTGAGATTCATGATGTTACAGTACAGCAGTTGTGGGAGTATGGCCATCTTCACGATGTTGGTTCCTCCTGTGCAGGAAAACAGAATGTCTTTCCATTTTTTGAAATCCTCTATAATCTCTTTTCTTAGGGTATTATAATTTTTCTATGAAAAGATCTTTGTCTTCCTTGGTTAAGTGAATCCCAAGGTATTTCATTTTCCACGGTGCTATTGTAAAAGGTATTGTTTCTATTGTTTCCCTTTCAGTGTGCTTGTTATCTGTGTAGAGGAACGCTATTCACTTTTTTGAGTATTGACTTTATATCCTGCTATGCTACTGAATTTCCATATAGTTCTAGAAGTTTCTCAGAGGAATTTTTGGGGTCTTCCAAGTAAAGTGTCATGTCATCTGCAAATAGTGATAATTTAGCTTCTTCTTTTCCTATTCTTATTCCCTTTATTTCTCCCTCTTTTCTAATGGCTGTTGCTAATGATTCCAAAACTATATTGAATAGTGGGGGTGATAGAAGACAACCTTGTCTTGTATCTGATTTAAGAGTAAAATATTTCAGTTTTTCTCTATTTAGGATTGTATTAGCTTTTGGGTTGTCATAGATGGCTTTTATCAAGGTAAGATAGAGTCCATCTATTCCAATTTTTCTATAGGACTTTGTACATGAATGAGTTTTGGACTTTATCAAAAGCTTTCTCTGCATCAATTGAGATGACCATGTGTTTTTATATTTCAGTCTATTAATATAATGTGTTACATTTATAGATTTTCTAACATTGAACCATCCTTGCATCCCTGGGATGAATCCTACCTGGTCATGGTGTATGATTTTCTTGATGATTTGCTGTATTATATTTGCTAGGATTTTATTGAGTATTTTGGATCTATGTTCATGAGGGAGATTGGCCTGTAGCTGTCTTTTTTGGTTGTGTCTTTCCTTGGTTTTAGAATCAGTATAATACTTGCCTCCAGAAATGATTTTGGGAGGACTCCTTCCTTTTCAATTTCATTAAAGAGTTTGAGGAGTGTAGGGATTATATCTTCTATAAATTTCTTGTAGAATTAAGCTGGGAATCCATGAGGAGTTGGAATTTTCTTTGTTGGTAGGCTTTTTACTACATTTCATATTTCATTGGGTGTTATTGGCTTATTGAGAGTTGTTGTATCTTCTTGGTTCAGTTTTGGTAATTTGTATCTTTCTTGGAATCTGTGCATTTCATCTGTGTCTTCTATTCTGTCAGCATAAAGATTCTCAAAGTAGGTATTGACAATCTTCTGAATTTCCACTGTGTCTGTGGTGATTTCACCCTTTTCATTTCTTATTGCTTATATTTGAATTTTTTCTTTCTTTGTTTTGATGAGGTTGACTAGAGGCTTATCATCTTTACTTACTCTTTCAAAGAACCAACTTTTGATTTGTGTATTCTTTGAACTGTTTTCTTCATCTCAATTGAATTAATTTCTGCCCTAATCTTTATGATTTCTTCCCATCTTTGCACTCTGGGTTTCATTTGCTCTTCTTTTTCTAGCTGTCAGAGGTGCAACATTAGGGTGCTAATCTGTTCATGTTCTGTTTTCCTAATGTGTGAGTTCATTCCTATGATTTTTCCTCTAAGAACTGCTTTGATTGCATCCCGTAAGTTACTGTAAGTTGTGCAGGAGTTTTCATTGAATTGTACATATTGTTGAATTTCTTGTTTAATTTCTTCTGTGAAACATTGACTGCTGAACAGGGTGTTTCTTAATTTCCATGAATTTAGTGGGTTTTGCTGGTTTCTTTTCTTGTTTAGTACCACTGTGGTCAGATGATATACATGAGATAATTTCTGTTTTCTCGCATATACTTAAGCATGTCTCCTGGACTAATATGTGATCTATTTTGGAAAATGACCCGTGTGCAGCTGAAAAAAATGTTATTCGGCTGTAGTTGGGAGGAGCACTCTGTATATGTCCACCAGGTCCATTTCTTCCAAGCTCTGGTTCAGTTCTGCTACTTCTTTGCTGATTTTTTGTCTGGTTGACCTATCTTTTTGAGATAAGAGGGTGTTAAGTCTCCTGTTAAGATTGTGGTCTTGGATATTAGGATTTTCATATCCATTAAGATTTTTCTTACATAGTTGGGTGCTCCCATGTTTGATGCATAGATATTTATGAATGTCACCTCTTGCTCTTGAATTTTTTCCCTTAACCAATATATAGTGGCCTTCCTTGTGTCATTTGATCATTCTTTGGTTGAAGTTGAGACTGTCTGAGAACAGAATTGCTACTTCTCCTTTTTTCTGAGGTGCTGGGACATGTAGTATTTTTTTCCATCCCTGGACTTTGAGCCTATGAATGTCTTTTTGAGTTGTGTTTCTTGTATTATAGAATATTTTTGGATTTTGATTTGTAATCCACTATGTCTGTCTATTTCTCTTAATTGGTGAATCGAGTCCATTTACATTGATGGTTATAATTGAAATGTGTTGACATGTTTGTCATGGTATTTACCTGCTGTTGTATACTCCTTTTTATCATGTGTCTAATTTTCTGTCCTATTTAGTGCATTCCTTCTGTTCTCATTCATGGAGTTCTGGTCATTATGGTCTCTCTCTAGAACAACTTTCAATAGCCTATGTAGGGATGGCTTTTCATCATGAAATTTTTTAGTTGTTCTTTGTTGTGGAAGTATTTCACTTCTCCATCAAACTTGAAAGAGAGTTTTGCAGGTTATAATAGTCTGGGCTGGAATTTTTTTCATACAGGACTTGAAGAACTCTGCTCAATGCTCTCCTTGTCCTCATGGGTTGTGTGGAGAAGTCGACTGTAATTCTAATGAGTTTTCCTTTGAATGTGATCTGCTCCTTCTCTCTAGCAGCTTTCAGTATATTATTCTTGTGTTGGATTTCTGGGATCTTGACTATTATATGTCTCGGTGTGTTTTTACTTGAGTTGAAGTTTTTTGGTGTTCTATATGCTTCAGTTACCTGAATGTTGGTTTGTTTCCTCATATTTGGGAAATTTTCTTTGATTACTTGTGCCCATAATCTTTTATATGATTTGTATTGACTTCTTCATTCACACTGATGCTAATTAATCTCACATTGTTCATCTTGGCGTCATCTTGCATGTGATGGATTATTTTTTCCTGCATTCTCATTGTTTTTAAAAGATCCTTTCTCACCTTTTCACTAGCTGCACCGGTGTCCTGTAGATCTGAAACTCTGTCTTTGTTTTCACTCAAATGGTTTTGTAGACTTGTGATTGATGTTTTTAGTTCTTCTATATCTCTTTGACTCCTTTTTGTGCATTCTATTTCTTTTCTGTATTGCTCATTCCAGGATTCTGTCATATTTCTGATCTCCCCTACTTTTTTTATCCATGTCTTGTTTAGAAGTAGCTATTAATTCTTTTTTTGCAGTTTCTTTCAAATTGGGTTTCCTCCGTATATTTCCGTACTTGTTTCTGTATTTCTTGGTATAATTTCTAAGAATTCTTTTTTGATTTTGGAAATCAAATTAACCAATGACAAAAGCTGGAGGGGTGGTGTGGTTGTAAAGGGATGCAAGCACTGTAGAAATCAGCTGAGCTTGTGTCCTGCACTTATTGGTGGACTCCAGACCCGAGATTGCATTTTTCTCCTAGTCTTTGTTACTTTGTATAATACTGACTTCTGACCTTTGGTGCAGAGCTTTGGTGCAGCTACAGCCTTAGCGAGTGTAGTTAGATTCAGGTGCCAGTCTATTAAGTTTGAGATTATCCAGTTATGCCTGGCCTTGATCTAGCTTTGTGTTCAGTTTCTTTTTGCTGCATCTCCTGTGATTCCCCTCTGTTGGCTTCCTGGTTAGGGGAGCACTGAGGGGTGCAGAAGCTCTCCTTCATACTCACTAGCCTGGGCAGGGCTGGATCGAGTGCCAAGAGAGTCACCAAAAGTTCTCGCTCCCGTGGTGGGCTTGGGGGCAGTGAATATGGAGAGTTGCCAGGTAGGTCTGTCTGGGGCGTCTCAGGCAGGTCTCTGGCTAGGATGTCTTGGGGCCTGAGTCTCTGGATGTTGCAGAGCATGCAGGGAAAAGACAAAGGCTCTCCCTGAGACTCACCACACACTCACCAAACTTTGATGCCCAGGGAGTCAGGGAAATTCACACTTGCTCCCTGGGCTTTAGGGCAGGGGATCTGGGGAGTTGCTGGTGAGTGGTCCCTGAGGCTTCAGGCCAATCGCTCGCTTGGAGAGCTTGGAGGCATGGATCCGTGTCACACTCACTGATGTGGGAAGCCTAATGAGTCATGTAAATTCCCACTCACTGGGAGAGCTTGGGGGTTGGATCCAGGAGGCCACAGGAGTAGGCCCTGCTGTCTCAGGCTGGTCGCTCTGGCTGGGTGGGCGTCAGGGGGATCGAGTAATATGTTCCTTTCATCTTCAGGTCTGATTTTTTTTTCCAGTACCAAGACCCTGGTGCTTTTATCACAGTAGCTCTATAGTATAAATCAAGTCAGGAATTATAATGTCCCCTGCATTGTCTTCAGCTTTTACACAGCAGAAGAAATCACCTACAGTATGAAAAGACAACCAACAGAGTGGGAAGGAATGGTAGCCACTTTTCCTTCACACAAAGGGCTTGTCTGTATAATATATAAAAATTGAAAAAAGTCAACCACCCTAAATTTAAAGGTCCAACCCAAAAATGTACATCCAAATTGAATTCATAATTCTCAGATGGAAATACACTTGGCAAATAAGAGTATAAAAATATTCAACATCATTTGTTAGGAAGATTTAGAGTAAAAGAATGCTGAGATTCTATCTCACTCCAGAAAGAATGGCTATCAGCAAGAAATTAACCAATGACAAAAGCTGGAGGGGTGGTGTGGTTGTAAAGGGATGCAAACACTGTATAAATCAGTGTGAAAATTCTGGAAAAATGGACTGGAAAGGCCCATCAGATAGCTTGGTGAACTAAAGTGCTCATGTGTGCTGAGGTGGTGACTGGTAGTGGGCACTCGGCCTGCACCTGTAATCCTAATGCTTGGGAACTAAACATAGGTGAATCACTACGAGTCCGATCTATGTAGTGAGACCCTATAGGCTCTGCAGGCTCTGCAGACCCTGTACCAAATACATTAAAAAAACAAAGGACTAGAGGTCCCAATTGACACAGCTATTGCCCTTCTTGTCATCTTTTAGGAAGAATTAAAAGCATTATGCCACAACTATATATGCATATCTGTTTTTACATAAGCCCAATTTGTTATATCTCAATCTTCAAAACAATCCAAATTCCCATCAACTGAGAAACAGATAAAGAAGATATGGGATTTTTCACATAGTGGAGTACTACTCTGACATAAATAATGAACTTGTAGAGTTTCTTGATGGCTATAATTTGATACAATAATCAAGCGTAACAAATCAGACTCATATATGTAAATGTCTCATAGTCTCCTTGGTGTGATAAACTGAAAGAGTTAGTAAGGAGTTAAATGTACTAAAGATATTGTGAAAAAATATTCAGAAGGAAAACAAAAATATAGTTGAGAAAGTGGAAAGGAAAGAAGGTAAATGAAAAATGATTAAAAGGAATAAAATGGAAATGAAGTTTTATAGACACGGGGAAGAAGAATATTTTAAGAAAGAAGAAGGGATTGGGGGAAGAAAGAGGGATCAAGATATATCATGAATGGATACAATGACCACATTCATTAGATGGAACTTAATAGAATTTTTTAAAAATGGTGTAGTACTTTTCTGGGTGTGGGTCATGGAAGCCCAGGCTGTGTGTAGCAGAGCAGCATCCAACAGGCTGGAGCCTGGGTGGGATAAAAATCCATCTCACTACTCTGCCTCCTCTTCTCTCTTTTAACTTGTGGACTTTGGGTATTGTCTCCAGAATGTCAAAAGTGAGACAGTATTCTAATCTACGATAAATTACATTGCTTTATTCATTCCTCCACGAGTAGAAACTGAAATGGAATTGGCTTCTTTGCCATCGTGAGTAATGTTGTAAAAATTATAATTCCTTGCTAATAGAATCATTTCATTGAAAATGAGTTTTGGGGGCAGAGGCATATAGTTCAGCTTCATGATGGCCTGCTTGGCAAGCACAAGGTCCTGAGTTCAACTGCAGGTATCAAAAATATAACTAAGTACAATAAAACAAAATAGTTTTTGAGTTAGTTACAATAACTTAAATGTTAATAGGTTAAAAAGAAGTTGGATATATGTACTTAATAAGTTTATATACTATTCATAAAATATTTCATTTTTAAAATTGATTTTATATTAAAATTTATGTAAGTTAACTTGAATATCTTGCTGATGTTTGATCTAGGGGTGGCCAGAATACATCGAAGAGAAGTAAAAGTGATTAATATAAGATATATACATAATCCTATCCCTGAGATTAATATGTTTATTCTGTACTACAAATACTAATAAAAATGAAATGATAAAGTTAAACATTTTATAGTAAGTTGATTTCACTAATTTCTCATGTTTATATTATGATAGTGGCCACAATTTCATTTGTGATAGAAAACTACTAGTTAATACTTTTAAATTGAGTTGTACATGCATTTCTCACAATTCAGGATGTTAGTATTTCCATAGAAGCACTGTTTAACAATTTGCAAATTAATAACGTACCAAAATAAGTCAGTATTTCAAATAATTTTGAAAACTCATAATTTTTGGCTGGGGAGATGCCTTCCTGGTAAGCTCAATGTCCTAACTGAGGTTGATTCCCAATGCGCATGCACACACACACACACACAAACACACACACATACACTCATAATATTGTATCTTAAAATATGTACTTCTAACTTTTCATATTACTGTGATTATTGTGGAATCTTTATATATTTGCTCAGTGGATGGTTACTATTTAAGAGGTCACGAAGTTTAATGTGTGGGTCAGTGACATCTTGTGTGTACCATAGATTAATAGATAATTTCGTTTAGAGTTTTTCTTAATCAGTATTTTTTTAAAAAACCTGTCTTATATACTTTTTTTTATGAATTAAGACTTGTCCTTTACATTTCTTTCTGCTTTTTAAATTTTAATTGAATTCATTTCAATTTAGATTTCTAGCAATAAAGTTCCTGGTATGACAATACCTATAAGCTTATTTTGAAGAATTTCCTATTGTCCTTCTGATTTTGTATGAGTCTTGAAAGCCACCCATGGGTTAAGACTATATCAATTTAAAAATTTCCTGTATACTTCTGAAGTTATCAGTATGTCCCTTAATTTAGTGTACAAATAACTAATCATAAACACATTGTTCTGATATCTATCAATCTCTTAGCAAGATAATTTTATTGAATTATGATGTTGTCTGCACTTGCATTTAAATAACCTCATAGTATTGGAATGAATTTAATAGAAGATATTTTCATTAAAATACTGAAATACCTTCTATGTGAATTCTCTTCATACAAAAGGGAATACAATACAAAGCTAACAGTGTCTGCCAAAATTAAACACTGACCAGACATGCCTGTGTACAAGAATCTGGAGAAATTGAACATATGCTGAACAGCTCAGCATATTGAGAAGGAAAATACATGCTGACATCATTCCATGATTGCTGGACAATATTTTTCTTCTATGAATACATTCAAAGAGCTCAAAATGTTAAGCAGTTATAGAGGGAAAGGAAAATGTTGAAACAATTTTTTACAAATGTTTATGAAAATAATGATTCCTCAAACAAACTATTATATTTGATCCTATAAAAATCTATAAACATATTAAGAGGACAACAAACTCTGAGCATTAAGCAGCATGAGGTTTATTAAGAATAGAAATGCTAGAGAAGCTTAATAGCTTCTTTTGATTCATTGGTAATTACAAAATTAGAGCATGCTGTGAATAGGCTATGTCTTCAATATCTTGATTCCGGTATTGTGGATTACAGTTTCTAAAGTATACTTAACCATTATAACTTCTAACATATTATGGTATGGTCTATGTTTTAAAAGATATATTCTTATTGAATTATTTTGAAGGCTAGATACTGAGATAGATGAACAGTCTTTTGTGAAACAGCAGCAATTCAGTTAGGACAGACACTAATGCTGCTCTAAGTCCTTCATAAGATATTTCGAAGTATAAAGGGCCAGCCAGATAGCTCAGTGGACTAAAGTGCCTGCTTAGGAAGAGGACAGCATCTGGGGTTCAATCCCTAGTGTGCTTTACTGGCCCCATCCCTGGGGTGTACCGAGACAGAAATTGAGACTGGGCATGGTGGCACGTACCTGTTAGCCCAGCACTTGGTAGGCTGAAAACAGGAGGGTAACTAGGACTCTGATCTACCCAGTGAGACCCTATATAGGCTGTATGCCCTGTTTTAAAAAAAAGATATTGTGAAGTATATCACATGTATCATTAATGGAGAATCATCCACATAAATTTATTTCAGCTTTAAAAAGCTTGAAAAGCAAGTGCTTCATGAAGAGTTAACATTGGTCACCACAAAGGACTGATAGAATAGGAATGTGTATGTATAGGAAGATCAGTGTATATTCTCAATAACACAAATTAATGGATGAGACATTTAATATGCATACATTGTAATCTCATTTAATCAGTTACTTTATTTTAAAATAGACAAATATTAGTGAGAGGACTGCAAAGGAGAGTATACTGATTTTATAAGTAAGACGGAGTCTTTGAGATGGTGTTGCTCAGCTAAGGCCTTAAGCTGGCTCCACCATGACATGCAAGCCCATTTTTGAAGTAAGCCATTGTTAGCACTACAAGAGACATTTAAATTTATACATTTTAGACATTATATTTATTTTATTTTGAGTAGAAAAAAATGATGCAGAATTAAAAACAAGATGATGGGAAATTACCTATGGTTAATATTGTTATTTTCAAATTAGTTATGCACTAATTTAAAGTCAAAATAATTTATCAAAACTAAAATAAATATTAAAATGGAAACATTAACTGGCTGTGGTGGTGTATGCCTCTAATTCCAGTGATGGGAAGGATGAGACAGGAGGATCACTGCGTCTGAGCTGCATAGTAAGAACCTCTATCAAATATATAAATAAAGGATTTTTTTGTTTTAAAAATAGAACCACTATATGCATTGAAAGCGAAAGTAAATAGAAACCTTGAAGACATGAAGATAAGCAGAAAGTTTATGAACATAAAATAAACTGAATGGCAATATTTCAAAGAATTAATAACTGGGATTGCATCCTATTAAAAAGGTTTTTCATATTAAAACAAAAAAAAAAGGAGGGCTGGGAAGATAGCTCAGTAGAATAAGCTCTTGCCTGGCAAGCACAAGCGCCTGAATTCAATCCATGGTTCTGCAAAAAAAAAAAAAAAAAAAAAAAAAAAAAAAAAAAAAAAAAAAAAAAAAAAAAAAAAAAAAAAAAAAAAAAAAAAAAAAAAAAAAAAAAAAAAAAAAA